>JANBPK010000952.1:0-74331 GCA_027579435.1 Candolleomyces eurysporus
TCCAGCAGGCCCTCGGCATCTTTGCTGCCCATGGCTTTGACCTCTACTCGGCCGACGCCCCCACGCCTGCTGTCCTCACTCGCTCCACAAGCCCCACCACCCCAACCACCCCCGNATTCCCCTCGCAGCAAGTCCCACTCGCCCTCGTCTAGCGAGGTCCGGATCCTCTCCCCCGATCTCGCCTGTGTCGGCCTTTCGGACGAGCTTGGCGTGGACCACTGGGGTCTCAAGATCGTGAAGCTCGTGGCCTTTCCGGACCTCATCCCCACCTCCTCGTCCTCCTCGCAGAACTCCTCCCAAACAGACTGTTCCGTCCCTCAATCTCCACTGTCCTCGCCTTCAGATTCTTCTGAGGACGACGGCTACTTTTCGCATTCCCCCNAAAAACGCTTCCTCCCCNTTCCCTAGCCCCCTCTCGCTCCCATTCCTACTCTGAGCTTCCGAGCCCAGTTTCTCCGTCCCGTTCTGCGTCGAAGCATCCTTATCTCTCCAATTTTAGCTTGCCATACTCCACAAAAGAACGGTATCCAGTCCACCAGCAGTTCTTTTCCTTCACGAGGACGCCAGAAGGCTCATCGCTGACCGCGGATGTGTGCGTCCTAGCAACTCTTTTCCCACCTCATGAACGCCACATGGTCATCTGTGGAGGCGAGCTCGACGCTGCCGATGAGCGACTCGCCGGTGCGTCCCATCCCGAGGATTCTGATGGGGAGGAGGACGAGGACGACCGGCAGGAAGGATCCCTCAAGTGCCTCCAGATTGACCTCAGGAGGTTTGGCTTGGACAAGCATGGTCTGGTCAACCGCTTTTCGAGGGTCTTGGAGGAGAATGGGATCAACCACATGTATAGTTCGACATTCAAGACAGCCAACTTGTTGGTAAGTCCTCCCCAACTTCACCACTTTCTCGTTCATTCGTTTACATCTCTGCGCAGGTCGACAAAAAGCAGGCGCTTCGCGCCCAGAGTTTGTTGCGTTCCTGTTGATTCCGAATCAGAAAATGGCCGCCCGGTTTTCAATTAGACAAGCTTTCCTTCCCGGTGGCGCTTTGAATCCTCATGTCAACCCGCTTCAACCCCATTGATTCAGACGGCCGCGCTTCGCAATTTGTTGTTTTTTTNAGCGTGGCGGCTGTAAAAAGAATAACCGCCATTTTTACTTTCGAGCAGTGGACGATGGGCTTTGATTTCTAATCTCTATGCCTTATCTATCGCCGACAACCCGCCGCTTTCCAGGTTTGACTTGATCAAGTCACGTCGCCTCGGGAATTGCGACTCTTCGCCGGTCCAAAAATCTGTCATGCCGCATGCACTGCGTTGCGTGACTGGCGCTGACCTCGACTGTTTCTCGTTCATGCATCCAGACCTCTTGATTATCATCATGCTCCTTTCCATCTTCTATGCCTACTTTCCCTTTGCATGAGCGTTTTGCTACGACTACACGACCGCCCGCCCCACTCAGTTCAACACCGACCCGATATCTATTTCATCATTATCTATACCCCTCTTCCCGTTCCGACCCGCAACGCTTCCTGCATTTCACGCTATCGCCACGATTGTTATTATCACCAGCATTTTCCATTTTTCACATCATCCTTCCGACGACCTCATCATCTCTGTAGTTGTACGGCTCGTGTATACGTACTCATTCGCATATCCATGTTCCGTTCGTTGGCTTACTCGCGTGCGTTTCATTGCTTGTTTTCCTTTTCCTCTGCTGTACGTCTTCGATGTCTTTCTCCATCCAACCATCGACACTGCTCGATCGTGATTCGTGTATGTATTATCTAGATTTTGAGTACCATATTTGTAGGAAAAGTAGTTTAGTGTACGTATACGTTTTAGCGCGCCATAGCCATTTCATTGTAGCAATTCAATTCGCAGTCGACTCGGACACTACCTTTTTCGAGGCCAGCGCTAAATTGCTCAACGCTTTGTGGCGGCGGATGGAGCTCGAGGGATAGGGATAGGGAATGATAAGAAGGCTATTGCCACTATGCTAATTGAAATAGGTTCAATAGGGGGCCACTACGCAGGGCACTGTCAACGAGATAACCAGTCCAATAGAAATAGAATCTGGGTACTGAATGCATCCACAACTGTTTACTGTGACCGCCAGACTGGTGGTGATCCGATATGGAGGAAGGTGAGATTCAGAGGCTAGCATCTGATTGAATGTATTGTGCATCCTCTTTCGAGCCAATTTCTCGTTTTTGACTCGAGGGAAACGAGACTCTGTTCTGTTCTTAGCGGGGGAGGTCACGGTATCGGTGGGCTTCGACATACAGACTTGCCATATGTAAACGCTGCTTCCCCTTTACGGTATCCAGAATTCGAGGGAGCTTCGCGGGAAGGGGGCAAGTCAATTGAGACGCAAATATGTTCATCTACGCAAAATGATATTGATTCCAACCTTGGTGAGAAGTCAACTGGTGTGACGAGGTACTTGTGCGCGGTTCCCGGTATGTATCATGTGGTACGTCCAGATGACACCGCCCGGGCGAGCCAAAGAAACGGACGCGAATTACATAGGTGCTGACGTCGACGTTAACGTTCAGAGCAAGGTAGCATGAGGATATATTGCTGGTGCAGTGCTGCATGGACCGGTCCAGAATTTGCTCGAGCGCTACCCTGCAGGGATGTATACATATACCCTGGACCAGACACACACCTTTCATGGAAGTATATAGCAAATTCATTCAGACCGACCGGCAAACGAGCCATAGTCGGAGATCGTCGCCTCGCCTCAATGGTCGATGATGTCGTCAGCAGGACCCTGCAGTTTCCAGTTCATTAATTAAATGTCGGACGGACAACGGGCGTCCTCGACCATGACCTTGACATGTTCTGCCATTGACACCCATCGGACGATCGATGGTTCGTACATGCTAGAACGAGACTAGAATGAGGTCTAGGGTATCCGCGCCAACGGTTCGCAGTCCTGGAACGGCACCCCAGCTTGCGATGATCCCGACGCCAGTGCGCGGGTTCCAAGCATCCCGTTCGAGTTCAGTGACCTGGTATAAGAACGTCACATTGAATGAAAGATAGCTAAAATTAATCGATGAATAAGGGAAAAAAATCCAGGGATAACCGAGACAGGGTTGGGCTAAAAAAAAACGCACACAAGTATCCGAAAAGGACACTAAACAGATTAGATGCAAAACCGCATGCATTAAACCGAAGCCTAGATATCCAGGAACAGTGACCGAGTAACCTATGCGAGATGAGAAGGTCGATGAATAAAATAAATAGGTATGTGGGGAGGTGTGATGCAGGATAAAAATGCAAAAAATGAATGTCGAGGATGAAAGATGCAACGGTAGCTTGGATACGGGTACGCTGATGCAAAGCGAGCAGAACATGCTCGAGAATGTTCGGAGAAAATGCAAGTGTGACGCGAGGATGACTGAGAAACATGCCGGAGAAAGGAAGAATATGCAAAGGGAGAAATAAAATGAGAATGCGATGATAAAATGGAACAAGAAAAGGTGCGAAAGCAGGGCGGAAAGCAAAGGGCAAAGCGGGAAAACAGGGAGTCGGAGATGGATAGTTTGTGTGAAGGGAATCGCCAATGAGAGTGAGGGGTCGCGGGAATAGGTAAGGGAGCCTCAGCAGGATATTTCGATGCCGTTCCTTGAGGCGACGCTGAGGTACCAGTCGTCCAAGGGAGGTAGATCTTCTTCTTCTTCCTCGTCGTCGAAATAGAAGATATGTTTTGAAGGACGGTCAGGGATTTCTTGATTTTTATTCTCTTTGATTGTGCTTTCGGAGCCTTCCCAGCTACGGGATTCCGAATTTTCGTATTGGGCATCACAGTCCCAAGAACCATGCGGGTTACTTTCATCGTCATCGTCGAGGTACCTTGCTGAGTGCCCCCAGGGAAGGTATCGTTGCTCGTCTTCAAAGTCGATGGGTGTCCTGGGCTCGGAGGTATCAGTTTCGGAGGAGACGTCGGAGCAGCTATCATCATGATCGTCATCATCAGGGATCGAATCAAAGACAGAATATTGCGTCGGAGACATGTTGATGAAGGAGACGGCCTGAGAGGGTACAACAAGATATCGACCAAAGCCGCCATCTTGGGGATCGTTGGTCGCGACGGAATAATGTATCCATGGGTCTTGAGATGGGGGAGAACTAATCATAATATGTGGCACAGAGAACGGGTTGGAGGAATCGATGATCACGACCCCGGGGTAATTAGCGCATTTCAGCAACGGCTACCAGAGATGGATGAGCGAGATTTGCGGGTAGATATGAAATAGAACGAACCTCGGCAGGATCAGTCCAGACGAAGGGTTTTTCAAGGGATTCCAGGAAGCTTGCATCGTTATATCGATCGCTCCAGATTTTTGCATGCTCGCACGTCTCAAACGCCTGGAGAATGGCGGTCAATACAGGTAAATAGCAGAGGACGGAGAGACTTGAAGACTCACGACGGCCTTGAATCGATGGCGCTGCAGAGCAGTCACAACATGGTTCATCGTCAACCTTTCACTCCCGGTCTCCTCCATCTGCAGGAATCAGTTAGCCGGGACATAAAGTTTTTTTNGTGGCTTGTGGCTTAGAAACGGGTTGTGAAAGAGGACATACCAACTGATCGAACCTTGATCTGGAAAAGACGCGGCGCGGAATCCCGCGTGCCATCGATATCCGGTGCCCTATGGTCACCGGCCAATAGCATTGCTCGTCGCGGTAGGGCATCCGGGCAAACCGGCAGCCGTCGAAACCAGGTACAGGCAGCCGGTTTGGCTCCTGGGCATAGTAATTGACGCGATTCATCCATGGAATGTAGAAATCGTCAGTTGTGTCGATGGCTGGTGAAATGACAATATGAGGAGCGACTTCGGGGCAGGTTGAGCTGAGCACGATGTTCGTTCTAACGGAGAAATGCTCCCGCAACGCGTCCTGCGGCAAAAGGAATCGCGTATGGTTAGACGCGTGAAAAATGTCCCGGGACGCGACTATTTCAGAAAAACATACGTTGTCGCGTTCCTCGAATCCTTTGCTCTCGTCATCCTCGGTGCTGGCTACGACAGTGGACTGGATGTTGCACAGCTGGTGTTCAAGGGTCAGAATAGTGACATACGCGCAAAAAATATGCCAGCGTACCATGTCGTGGAGGAGTTCAGTCTCTGAAGACCGCTGGAGGAATGCCTGGTCGAGGGCGTCGAGGTCCACGTTTGTTGGCTCGCTCAAGTTCCACAGCTGTTCATGTGGCATGCATGAGGCGGCCGCTGGACTGCGGCCGTCACCCACCAGCTGCGCTGGAACGGAAGAGACATCTTGCGTCTCTGTTTGAGAGGATTGACTTGGCTCCGGAAGGTTATTGAGCGCGTCGTCATCGGGCGTAGAGTACGAAGGTGATGCAAAGTCCGTCTTCAATGGATATTAAGAGCTATTCTCGAAAAATATAAAATGAGACGCACCATAAGTTCTGCTCCTTTCTCATATCTCTTTCGTCGCTTGAATTTCCGTCTCTTTGACCCGCACCCAGGCGACGGTATTGGCGAGGCTTGCGACGCTGGCGCTTTAATTTCGGTGTCCCGAGCGCACGTGATCGTGCCAGAACGCGACCCTGCATTCCCGTTACGCGACAGGCGTGGCCTTGAAGTCGATCTGTTGAATAGGGAGGCCAGTTTGATCGATTTGAGTGAACTGCAGAAGTCGGAAAAGCGGTGGTTGGTGAAAGGCATAGTGGGAGTGCAGAAGGGCAGTGTTCGACAAAGACAATCGTTTATAAACAGTCAACGGCGTTAAAGGAGTTGTTTGGATACTGGTCACGAGGCACTTGCTGTGGTTGCCACACTACTATTGAAGGTTGCTGTAGAATACTTGGACCGTCGTCGGGTGAAGGAACACAATGTGGGGTTGTCCTCAAGCCAGTGAGAAGCTGTTGGGAGGGAGGAGGCGATGAAACCGACGACGCTAGGCCTGCGAGAATAAATAAAATTGTATATAGGCGTTGCGGGGCAACAGAAGAGAATCTCTCAGACAGTCTTACCATGGAACCTTCAATGGAATCAAGAACTTCTCTTGTTCCACCGCTTGAAGAGACAGCGTGCATTGATTATAAAACTTGAAAACACCCAATCAGAACGTCTGTGCACATCAACACGACGGGTAGAATTTTCACGCTCATTTTTCGTTCACTCCTCGTTGAATTGGATTGCGCTAGGCAAGTTGGGATTCCTCCATCTTTACGTCTTGTAGGGACAATCATCATTGAAACTAAGCGACTGAGTATGCGAATCCGAAGAGCGTAAATGCTCATCATGCAGGGCGCAATGCATGACGTGGATTCGAGTGGACAAGAGCCTCTTGTTTCAATTGATTAACGTTCCCTTCAGTCTTCCTTGTTCTCAGGACTGTCTTCAGAACGTCGGGTGAATCGCTTGTCAAAGTGCTGCATGGCATAGTCCGCGGTGGTAAACTAGTTTCACAAACAATGAGCCAACAATCGAACAACAAGGTGTAAGAAACAAACTCACCCATTGTGCAAAGTCACGAAGGAAACTCGGGAGATGATTGATATATGGAGCGAAGTTTGCATAGAAGGGCAAAAATATTTGCTGGGAGTGCTGTTCGTCCAGGGCTGCAATGATTCGCTTCACAACTGCTACCGGAGGCAAAGAAGGGAAGAGGAATCTCCAGAAGAACGACGATGGGAGTTCCACTCCCTGGAACATGGGCGTGAGGACATGACCGGGGCACACCACTGTTGTTCGGATCTTGGAAGCATTGTACCTGTCCCGCTTAGGAAATGTTTTGCGCAGAATACACAGCAACTCACCTATGGTCCAGCTCATATCTGAGAGACTGATCCAAAGCAATGAGGGAGGCCTTTGATGCACAGTAATCGGCTAAAATGGAGGTCAGAGCAGTCAAAGACGGAAATATGTCTCCACGTACTCATTTGCGCGGTGCCAGTAATCCCCATGACTGAGGACATGGTCACTATGTGCCCCTCCTTCTGCTCGAGCATAGCTGGGAGGAATGCCTTCAAAGTCCAAAAGTGGGCCAAGGTATTAACGCCGAAAGTCCTAGCCAAAATCATTAGAAGTGGTCATAACGTTTGGCCGGTAGGAACTCACTGTTGAACATCTTCCGGGGTAAGATCCAGAATCAGCTTCCCTTGAACAACGCCTGCGTTGTTGATGATGACTGTAGGGTCTCCAATCTAAAGCAAGTTGAAGCAAGGGTTCCATCGGTAATCACGGCCTTCATACCTCTTCCCTGATTCGCGCAGCAACGGTGTTGACCTCCTCCCACTTGGATACATCGCATTTGTAGTAGGTGATATTGTCTATAAAGATGTCAAATGGTGTCGAGAAACAATAAGATGAACTCACAGTTCTCCGTCACAATTGGCTTAATGTCGAGAACGACAACAGTAACATTGCGAACAGCCAAGGTATTGGCAAGGAGTTCACCAATCCCCGATGACCCTGGAGTACTTCAGTATATCCCGGAGAGTGAATGAGATAAGATAAGTACCCCCTGTAATGAGCACAATTTGTTCACCCCAGTCGAATCGTGGAGGGCCAAACAGCAAGCTGCCTTGGTTTCTATACAGCCTGGAATACCATCGGAGGAACCCTGAGCAGACTTAGTCGAAGAAAACGCTAGAGGAGAGGAATGCTCACAGAACAACGAAAGGCCTACGTAGTAGACTCCCCATCCAATGATGCCTGGGTCGGTAACTTTGGCGCCCTGGAATACGAAGAAGATAGGAACGAAAACGACGAAGAACGGACCTAAGAAATAGCAATTAGCCTTTAGCCAAGTCATAGATATCATACTGGATACTCACTAAAGATTGTGTGGCTCAACACTTTCACAACTAAGTCAAGGTCGAGGTTGTCGAAGATGGGCGAAGGTTCGGAAGAAGGGCTGGCCATGGTGAGAGACGAAGATCAACTAAACGGGTCGAAGGCGCAGCCTCTGCTCTGGGTCAGTAAAGATCGAATTCATTCGGTGTAACTCAAGACGTACTCCTTGAGATGAAGGGATGGAAAAAGAGTGAAATGATATTGCACGCACGACGTGGTAGCTCATCATTCGCACTGTCGGCTGTTGTACACGAAAGGGGCAATCCAGCCCCTGTCTAGGCATCTACCAACGTCTCGAATTACAGGTTCTAACTAATGACATTGAGTGCCATATACAGACCTTGAAGCTGTTTTTTCGTGGAGGGATTGTAGCCACGGCCCCTGTCCGTGTTGGAAGCATAGGAACATGCATATGATAATGTCAACTAAGAGCTCTATTACTGTTAACTTCGTCGGGATCACTCGGAGCACCTGAATTCTTCGATTCGATTTATCTGCTGACGCCAACTGACACGATGGCCAAGGTGAAATCAGGTCAAAGAATTGATACTTCTGAGCTGCCAGCGTGTATCACCGTGTCGAAGTGCCAATGCACAGCAACCGACAACAAGTGGACAAGTTTCACACATCTGCTTCCCAATGACAGGATTGCGTGGTTCCCGAGAGGAAGTGCAGATTGTAAAAAATTTGTCATGAATTGGGCTGATAATTTGGGTCAAAAAATGACACAGTATCTCCACAGATAGCACTATCCGAAGCATCAGCGTCTGAAACGTCAGTAACTGGCCATCTTAGAATGGACACGGAACCGTGCTGTGGACCATGAGAAGTCCCCCGCACCCGTGCTCTAAAATAGTAGATAGCACCAGCAGATAGAGGAGTCACTTGAGATCTGGAGAGTCATCCAAGGTAATGAGTAGCCGTGGACCGAGATGAGGACGAGTCAGGGCGCCAAACGCAAAAAGTACACTGCCATTCAGACATAATGCATAACGAAAAGGGTACATGGAAAAAGATGCCACCGGCTGGCCTATCGGATTTCCGAGTGGCAAAGGGGTAATCTTCGGGATATGGCGTTGTTCTCGTGTAAACCTGACGAGAAGAGGACGTCGGATAAAAGTAGAAGGGTAGTCGCGGACCAGACAAAAAAGGGATACGCCAATGTGTAGCCCGCTGTCGTCCCAGTGCTCATCAGCCAGGATGGAGGGACGGTCTGTTCCTCTCGTCTGGCGGAGGAACACTGAAGGTCAAAAGGTTGTGAAGGAAGTGACGGATTACAACTGGACATTTTCGCTGATAAAAACGGAGTAAGAAAATGACGAGAGTTTCACGGAAGGCAGACGTACGGAGCTTGACCAATGACATTTCCGGCAGGGTTGTATAGGCAGACATACAGGGTCTCCCTGCCAGGCTGTCCCGGCAAAGCATTGCGGCATGAAGCGATAGCACAGCCAAGCTCAGTTGTCGACTTCCAAACAACTTGGGTCCAGTGGGTGTAAGAAGGGTTGGCCGGGTCATATTTGTCTGGTTAGAATAATGGTAAGGTTCGGTACGGTGCATCAAACGTCGACTGCAAACCTTTGTCTGCCATGAAGGTACCAACAGCGGCCCTGATAGGGAAGTCTCCTGTCGCAGCAACAATGTGTTCACCGTAAGGCTCGGTTTGCAGAAGACCGCCGGAGTTCCTGAATAGACATAGGTCTGCCCAGAAGGCGGCCTTTTGTGCTAGCGAAGGAGACCAGGACAAAGCAGGTGCTCCGTGCTGGGCTCGCACAGTGTTGTGTGCGTCCAAGAAGGTGTGGATGTCTGCATTGCTGAGGTCAACGGCACGTCGGGCTTTGGCAACGCTTGAATGGGGTGCAGCAAGGGCCTGGGCCCGGAAAATTGCTGGGAAGGCGACAAAGAGGGCGGTAAAGAGAGCGACGAAATAAGAGAGAGTATACATGTCGGTTTAATCCTGACGGTAATGAACGACGAAGGCAGCAAGTGCCGGAACTGAGAACACTAAGTCACAGAGGGTGAATGAGAAGTTGAAAGAATTCATCGCGGCGTTGCTAGGGTTGAGATCATCAACCTGCGGATTTTACACACACCCACGCGGCGCCGAGATTTTCTGCTGTTGGTGATACCAATCGCGACAGTCGATGTTAGAGTGTAGACAAAGTGCAGAACCATCCGTCTACCTCCAGGAGTGGGGCAGCGGATGATTGCTCGGAACTCGATCATTTGACAGAATTCCAACAGTCAAACAGACTTCAAGTTATTGCTTGTGATGGGCTCTGGCTGATCTGTTTGAGGACTAGACTCGCACAACAAGCGTGTCCTGGTCGGACGATGCAATCACGAAGGATCGAATGCTAGATCTTCCAGTGCTACGTGACTACGACACTGAAGATACAGGGCGAATACCATAATCGCGTTTGAACTTGTCAAATTCCTCTTCTTTGGTCTTATATTGGGAACCAAGGGTTGATATAACCTTCGCGATCTGGATATAAATGTGAGGATTCGTTCGAAGCAAAGTAAAGGATATACATACACCATCCCGATTGGTTTTCAAAGCAGGAACGACTTCTTTCACTGTTCGTTCAGTGAGCACACCACCGATCAGGCGGAAGCACTTTCGGTTTGGATCTTCAGCCAGGGCTTCCTCGAGGGTACCCAAGACGAGGCTGGGACAATAAAGACTTGCTGAGATGGCAGTAACAGAGAAAACCCATGCAATGACTCACGTATGCTCCTCAGCTTCAGACTCGAGTTCTCCGATTTTGCTGGCTAGTGACTGGAGCTCATTTTGCATCCGAACATAGTTTTGCTGTATCTCTGGCTGATTCAAGTCAGACATAATATCGCAGGACTTTGGGTAGAAGCATCACCCTGATCTGAAAGAGGAGGGACCTTGGACTTTGCTTTCGCTGTGGTGGACGCCATGGGAGACAAGTCGTCGGGTCGCTGGTTAGAGTTTCCGGCGATCTGATTGGCTGATCATTTGTTGTGACATGTGTGACCCTTGACTTTCCGTTCAGTTTCGAGACTCCAACACCGTCACCAGCAATTTCTTCGTCCTCGCCGTCCCCGTCCTCGTCCTCGTCGTCGCTGTGTTGCCAAAAATGTCTCTAGCAAGGGCTCGTTTGGCAGCGAGGATTGCTCCTCGGCTTTTTCCCACTACTACTCGACCAACGTCTGTTGCGTCGTTACTCGTCGCCCGCCGGCTCATCTCGAATTCGCCTCGCTCCCTTGCTCAACACGCTCCCCACCCTCACCAGCATGGTTCTACAAAACTAGAAAGTCATCTTGAAGAACGTATGGCTGAAATTGAGGAACTCCAACGCGAGGGTTTCAGAGGACCCAGCGATATTGACTTCAAGAATGGGCCCAGCGCTCTCGACAAGGCCGTCCACCTCTTCTTCTTCACCGAAATTATCAGAGGTATGAGCCAACCCTTTGAAATGATCAACACCCCTCCTGAACGGTCCGTGTTAGGAATGTGGATTGTCCTGGAACAATTCTTCCGTCCCCCGTATACCATCATGTACCCTTTCGAAAAGGGCCCGTTGTCTCCCCGCTTCCGTGGAGAGCACGCACTTCGCAGGTACCCAAGTGGCGAAGAACGGTGCATTGGTGAGAAAAATGTGTTCCCCGCATTGATATTACGACTGACCTCTTCATTTAGCGTGTAAGCTCTGTGAAGCAATTTGCCCTGCTCAGGCAATCACTATCGAAAGCGAAGCTCGTCAAGATGGATCGAGAAAGACGACGAAATACGGTAAGTTCTATCAAGTGTATTGAGGCAGTGTATTTTGACTCACCCCGTTGCAGATATCGACATGACGAAATGTATCTACTGTGGATTCTGTCAAGAAGCTTGTCCCGTGGATGCTATTGTTGAGAGTGTGTATCTTTTCATTTTTCATCATTCTTTTCAATAGTTTACGTATACCGTTTCACAGCGCAGAACCAAGAGTTTTCCACCGAAACTCGGGAAGAATTGCTGTACAACAAGGAGAAGCTCCTTGCAAACGGAGATCGGGCAGAGGCGGAAATTGCTGCGAACTTGCACGGTGCGCAAATTCTTTTACCGAAAGCAAGATGGAGGTGTCTGACATTTGTTTTAGCGGACCATGTCTATCGGTAGATTCCCTACAGGCGCACTGCAGTTACTGTTCGTCTGGGTTTAGAGGTATAGACATGTATCAAATTTGTTTTATGTCAATTGCTTCGGTTAACTTTGCCCGCAATGCCCTTCCTTAAGGCTGTACCCAATCCATAGATGGTGTGTGTCCCCCNTCCTTCCATTTTCTTCATTGTTCGTGTCTTCTCGGATTTCTGGGGCGGGCGTCATTTGCTCCTGTTTGCCGCCCATCCCCTTCCCCGAGCCAATGGGTCAAATAGGGAAAACGGAGGTGATCTTAAGTCTCCCACCTCATTGGCTTACAAGATGTCTACTCCGGCGAGGTCAGAAGGACTTGGCCAACAAGGTTCTGTTTGGTATAGCCACTCCGGTTCTGTGGCACAGGGACCGATGGAGCCATTCCGAAAGAGCTCAGGAGGCACGGAGGGAAGCCTTTTCTCTACCATAGAAAGCTCAACATTGTGGTGTAAAAAGGCACGGTGAGAACTTGCTTTGGGTTCACCGCTGTCGTGAATGACTAAATCCGGCGAGACCTTTCCTGCAGCATTCCTTGCAATATATTCCCCGAGTCTGCCGTTGTTGTGGCATTATATGACTGGGAAGGAGTCCATTTTTTTTTAATCGTGCACACAACGTCAGTCTCACGCTGCACGGGCTTAACCTCAGTGAACGAGAATCCGGGTCTTTCTCGCTTCAGGTTTCAAAGAGACCTAGCCGGCTGCATGAACATGAGCAGTTGGATGCCTGGCAGCCCCCTGCGATTCGGGTGTCAGAGATGCACAGATGATTAGAATTGAGACTGGCTCCAAACTGCTCACAAACCAAACTACAGACCCGGGCTGTTGCCGATACCCCTACACACTCTGGAAATATCCTCTTCAACCGATGAGCCCCACACGAAGAAGTTCTTCTAGTAGCATTACACAACATGGTGGCAGGAAAGAAGGTACTGTGCACTATCTCTCCCCACGATCTCTCCGTGCCACAGATTGCTCAGTTCATTTTACATTTTACCCAGAAAGAAAGCGGGTCTCGAAGCGTTTGAAAAAGGCATCTTCTCTCACCACCATCGCTACGTTCAGGAATCACGCACCGAACCAAACTCCCATAAGGCCGGGTCAGCCGCCTTCGAAGCCAACCCTACCCCTATCTCGACAGGATGTCCTCGCGCCGCTCAATACACGTTCAACCCGCCCCAACGCTGGTTCTACTGGTAGAATGATAGCAAATGGTGCCGATGTCAAAGGCGGCGAATGGGCCTCTCCACCTTCACTTCCAGACTTTGGAAAAGTTCCCCTTCTTGGTGGCGCTCGGCGTGACAAAAATCTCGATCGGAAAGACCACGTCAATAAATCGATCTACACGACTGCTACACGCGAGCATTATAAGCGCAACGGTGTGGACAGAACTCTGCTTGACCAAGTCCGGCAGTGCGTCAAGGACGAAACTGAAAAGTACGGCCGGAAACCTTTTGTCATGGATGTGGTTCTAGATTTGAAGGCGAGATGGGCTGAAAACCTGTGCCAAACTCTATTAGTTTACGACGATGAAGAAGGGGATAACCTGCGTCACGTTGGTGCCGTTAACCACCGGACGTATGATTTTAAGGACCAAGAGGGCGTGGATGCGTATTGGGCGGACCAGGAAGAGATATGGCGAAACTTTGGGACGGAAAGCGCAGTGGGTCTTGAGGCCTCCTCCATTCACTCGGAAGATGCGGATCTGGCGGTCGATATCCTTGGGGGACGCATCGGCATTTCTCGTTTCCCAATGTCTCGAGAGCGCTCGACCGTTACTCGGTCACCTGGCTCCGCGGACGATGTTGGTGCTCGCTGATGGATATCGTCAGCTCTTGCCGCCTAGTACGGGTTTCTGTTCCAATCTTTATCTTCGCTTTGTCGCTGCGTTGATTGAATGGTTCTATAACTGTCGTAAATCTTGCTTTCCTCAAATAAATGATTACCGATGCTTACGGTTTAAGATGGGGTATTGAGATTGGACTTCACATTCGGCAGTCCCGAAGAGATGTGCGCAAGCACATGCACGCCCTCGATCTCTACTGCTCTTGCATGGAGATCAAGCGCTTCCCTATTCAAATGAAATAGAAACCGACCCTTGTTCCTCCCGGCGTCATCGACAAAGGGCTCTTGATAAGTAGTAAACACCATTTGATTCTGTTTCAAGGAGTAAAGAGACCTCGCTTTTGCGATTTCAGGCATTGCTTCGAGCCGCACTGTTATCGAACCGGAAGGTGTGATAATAGAGTGTCCGCCGTAGTATTGGCGTACAATTAAGTTTCCTTCCGAAGAAAGTGAACTGAAGGCGCTGCCACACTTCACCCTCGTCAGCAGACTGATATCGATAAGTTTAACATCCTGCCTAATACGTACCGATGTAATTCGTTTACTTCGCTTGCTCGGCGGAAATTGAGGTACGACGTCAACACGTCAACGTTCAAGTACATTCAAGTATAATTTATCACATTGACAACACTCAAAATTGAAGATACAAATCACGCATGTAACAGAAGATATGAAATTGTCCGACGGGGAAGCACAGGAAATAAGCTGGCAGGGGAGTGATGTAACAACAATCAACGATGTGCATCGATAATGCGGGCGCCACGAAACTAGTTATTCAACTGTTTTGGGGTTCACATTACGAAGAGCCCACAGGGCGGACATCTTCGTGGGCATCGATACTACGGCGGTGTTGCCTTTCGCGCTGGTACCGTTTTGAACCCCTATCCTCCTGCAGCCTACCTGTGGAATACAAGCCTGCAGAGGCACCGACGTCATTCTCACTGTCGACGTCCATGTCATTCCTACTTCTCTTCCTTGACTCCATTACAGGGTGAGATTGTTCCGGATAGCTGCCGCCACCAGAAGCGTTTCCTCCGGCTGCCCGCGATCGGCCATCTTCATGGACAAAATCAACCATATCTTCGGCAGGCCCCTGCTGAGATATTGGGCGAAGCCTAAAGGTCGAGGTCCTACCACGATCTTGCTCGTAATACTGAGCACGCGAGTCTGGACGCGACGAATCTTCGTTGTGGGGTCCGGCACCTGAGCCAGAAGCAGAGGCGGAGCCAGGGGTGTCCGAACGAGAAACGAGCGAATACGGTTGTCTTTGAGGGGGTTCGTAGAAGGGAGGGGGATGCTCTTCACGCGATGACATATTGTGGTCTGGATAATCTGGTCGCTCCATCGGAGCACGGGACCGGTGCACCGAGTGGGGTGAATGAAGCATCTCTCGATTGTGAGCTAGATCGCGACTACCTCGTTCGTGCTCCCATTCACGTTCGCGTTCACGATCCAGATCCCGGTGCCGCTCCGGATATTCTTCACGATTAATGTAAGTGCCAGGCCCCAGGCGCTGATGAGGGTGAATTCGTGCTCGGAGGTCAGATGTGCTGCTCTGGGGGGACAAAAGAGGGTGGTGACCGTGACCATGAGGCTCCCCTTGCGAAGGTGGCATGGATCGCATGTCAGACTGCCTCGATCGTTCCCGTTCTGAGAGTTGGGGACTAAAAGGCTGAGGTTGGAGGGGCTCGGCATATTGAGTATCCCGATAAGTTTGATTCTGGATTTGGTGCGA
Source organism: Candolleomyces eurysporus (assembly GCA_027579435.1). Classification (NCBI taxonomy): domain Eukaryota; kingdom Fungi; phylum Basidiomycota; class Agaricomycetes; order Agaricales; family Psathyrellaceae; genus Candolleomyces; species Candolleomyces eurysporus. Next base: position 15,563 of record JANBPK010000952.1, read on the forward strand.
ACGAGAGCGCGAAGAAGATTGAGATCGCGTCCGTACATGGGAAGGGGGCGGATAATCATGCTCCATAGGGGGACTTGCATGAGATGACCGCGTTGGATAGCTGTCGTGCGGCAAAATATTAGAGGGCATATGCCGCGCTGGCAAACGTTGTCTGGCATCGGGTTCACCAGAAACGCGTCGCGGAGAATGCGTCATTTGCATATGTGGCGAAGGCGCCACTCCCTGGGGAGGTTTTTCGATAGCGGAAACAGGGCGGCCCTCGGGAGGAGGTGGATGCCCTGAAGGACCCCGTGTTCGAGGAGGATACTCCTGATAGGGTGGGTATGCCTGATCGGGCTCAGCAGAAGCAGAATGATCACGAATGTCTCGAGGATGATGGGCAGCTGACGCGGGCTGATGAGGGGGCACCCCAGAAGCGGAGGGTACAAGCGGAAGAGGAGGTCGCTCTTGCGCCGAGGGTGAGACCGGTGGTTGAGCTAAACGCTCATATAGGATTCTAATTCATTTCAAGATGACTATGGAGGACTTGCAAAAAAAGAAACAACGCACGCTCGTTCCATTTTCATACGCTGAATTGTAAGCTTGGCATTCATAACTTTTATGTGTAACTTGTCATTGTCCTGCAAAGCGACAAACGCGTTCAGTACGAGGGGCGAAGAGTGGGGAGAAGACGATAGACGCACGGCCTCGATGTCCTTGACTTTGCGTTTGAGCTCCTTGTATTTGCCCTGGTATTTGACATCCTCGGCGCCTGCTGCGATGGTCAACGGCTTTTGCTTTGTGCGCTGGGCAGGCGGTGCGGCGGGCGAGGGCTGGGGAGCGGGCGACGGATTGCGGGACATGATGGAGGGAGTGAGAAAAGGGCGGACCTGCTGGCACAGCGGCTTTGGCATTCAATCCGCCAAACAGCATTCGAACACACCCTCGCGATTTCTATACCATTGCCTTTTTCGGTCATTTCATTTAGGCACTTCACTTGCTCATTCTCTGGCTTTCCTGCGGGCCTGCCTACAGCAAGTCCGCCTTTACTTTCCAGCCCATCGTTTGTTTTTATGTTATCAAAATGCCGGGTGCCCCAAGAAACAGAGACGAGTCCAGAAACTCTTCTCTGTCATTCGCACGACAGTATGGTCACGTGACGCACGTTTCGTTGGCAGCGAACGGAACGAGGTCGTGAACGCCAACAGCTTTTCCTCTTTCTACCACCACCAGGCCATTGAGTACGTCTCAAGGCGCTTTTTTCATAACTTGTGACTAACATGTGCCGCAGTGTCTGTCCCTTACAGGCAGTACGTTTGTCCCCCTTCAATCCATTGAGTTCCACTCAAATATACCCTGCAGAGATATGCCCCCAGCGGGGGGCTTTGAAACCATTAAATACAAGAGGAATCTTCCAACCCGTGGACCTGGTGCATATGCCATTCTGGGGGGTGTGACTGCTATTTGTGCATATGGGTTCTACCGGCTGGGAAAGGGCAACTTGGAAAAACAGTGCGTACATCCTCCGAATTCTGGACATCGTCTATTGGGGTCAGCTGGATGAGGAACGTGTCATCATACCCCCCGACCAACGCTGACCATGGCCTGGTTTGGATCCGGCCGCTCGTTTTCTCCCTTATCAGTTTCTATCACCCTTGGCCGAATGAAATGGGAACCTTATGCTGATTGGGAATATGATGGCTTCTTCTGCTATCCAATCCGACCTTTTCCACAGGGAGCTGCAGCGCGAGAAGGTCTGGTCGCGAATACACCTCGTCCCTCTGCTGATGGCGGAGGGCGACCGTGACCTATACCGGCGTCAGCAGGCCGCCCTCGCACGGGAGAAGGAGATCATGAAGGACGTTCCGGGCTGGGAGGTGCGTTATATCTTTTGCCCCGACCTTAAATGCTGCTGTGATAGGTCGCTAATGATGATCACGATTGCGATCCGACCTTGCCGTCCCGGTGTTCTACCCGCAACAACCTTCATTATGCATGTATCATGGGACTCAGGCGGGCAAGAGTGTGTACCACAACCCCAAGTACGCACAAGAGAATATTGTCCTTGCGTGATAGATGTTGGTAGACAGTGTATCCACAAGAGTATAGATGGCGATTTTGATTTTGTCAACGCGGATTGACACAAGGAGAGGCATGCGCAACATTCATGGAGGAGCCGTGACAAGACCCAGCCTCCTATGGCTTCCCGATGCGGAGTCGGGACAGCAAACAATGCGGGCCGGCGTTCTGGCTCGGGAATGCCAAGAGGGGAAACGCCCGAAAAGGAAGGGCTGTCTGGGGGGATTGGGCTGAAAATGTGTGCCAGATTTGGCGGAAAATAGGCCATATCGGGAAGAGATCTAAGAGACAAAACGAGTCAGCGATTCCGAATGCACTTAAAGACTCGACGGCGCTTCACAACCATTGCTTTCTCTCTCCTCAAATGTCTTCTCCCACTCTCCTTTGTCGTCCCTCCCACATGCTTGACCCCGCCCCCGCCATCGCCCCCGCCGACGACCACGCCCACNGACGCCGACCACATGATCTTCGGGCCACTCGATATGGAGGACAACGTCCACATCCACCCCGCCTCCTCAATCCCCCTCCAGTGGGATCCATACGCAGTCCACGATCTCGACTCAAAGGCTGCGTTTACCTTCGACACCGTCGCCCCGATGCCTGCATACGAATATGGGCCTCCCGAGGTGTCGCCTACCGGCAGTTACTACGACTCTGCCACCCTCTACAACCCGGACGTTGTCAAGAACTCCCCCAGTCTCGACGACAACCTCTATCTCGCCTCCTGGATCAACGAATCAGAGCTTTCCGGTGTTACATCCCCCTCCTCACCGATATCCATCCCATCGCCACTCGAGCCACAGCTATCGTCTGCCTCGTCCTTCTCGGCCTTTAGCGACCAGGCCGCATTCCCCCAGGACCCCGTCTTCTCACCATCGGCGCTCGCAGCGCTTCATCCCCTGCCAGCATCGGTTTCTCCCTCGTCCTCCTTTGAAGACTCTCATCCCCTCCGTCAACGAGTCAATTCTATCACCACAACGATGTCGCAGCCGGCATGGGCGTCTCAATTATGGGACCCATCACACAATTCGCTGCGATCTCCGTCTCTGATGCGTCCCTCAGTCCGCCATTCTCCACTTTCCGATGGTACCATTCGTCCGCGCATTCCTGTCAGGAGGGGATCTCAATCTTCGGCACAAACATTCCTCTCTACAAGCGCTCCCTCCATCGTCGAACCCCGATCCCCCAGCATGATCAGTCGCCGCTCCGAATCCGTGAGTATGAGCGACGATCGTGACGCAACTGTCCGCAGGAAGAAGCGTTCTCCGGGTGCCGAAGATATTGTCTCCACTGCATCAATGGACAGAGCAGACGAGTCCCGTAAGTTGCCCATCAGAATCTGTCAGCAGTTTCGTGCATACTGATATTGTTGTACAGCTCTCAAGTCTGTTCTCAAACCTCCTAAGTTGGCTCCATCGGCTTGGCAGCTGTATTTTACCGACTGGATCCAAAGGCAGCAACGTCTAGGTACCCGTAAGCTCAATGTTGCTCAAGCGGCGAAAGAAGCGGGTCAGGAGTACGCTTCTCTCAGCGCTGCCGAGAAAGAGGTATGTTTTTCGTGACGTCATTCTGTCGTCGTTTCATAGTCCTGACTTTTGTCTGCGTAGCCCTATAAGCGGCGTTCACAGGCCGCGAAGGAGGCAAGGGAGAGAGAGCATGAAGCCTACATGAGATCTCTTACGCCAGAGGACATCAAACGCGAGAATGTGTTTCGGGCTGCGCAGCGGAAAGCGGGGAAGTCTCGCAAGGGGAACATCAAGGACCCCAATGCCCCGAAGAAGCCCCTCAGCGCATACTTCATGTTCCTCCAGCGTATTCGCGCCGATCCTAAACTGGTCAGGGACATATTCGGAGATGAGACTGAGACTACCAAACAGAGCGTCCTGGCGGCTGCTAAATGGCGGTCGATGACAGACGGAGAGCGACAGGTAACTCGATTTGGCTTTTTCCCGCCGTTCGTTATATCTAACCGCCTGTTTGTCCTTCTAGCCCTTTTTGGCTCAGGCTGAGCAGGAGAAGATGGAATACGAAGCAGCAAGGCGCCTGTACGAAGAGGGGACTACGGGCTATGGAACGAACATCAACTTTAGCATCCTTCAAGGCAGCCCCGCCTTCCCGACGATCAAGCTCGAGTCCGAGAGCGAGAGCGAGGGCTTCATCACCGATGAGGGTTTCAGCCATCGATCCTAATTTTTTTNCTTCTTTTCTTTCTTGTTCACTTATGTAGGTTTATCTCTCATTTATGTGGTTTGTGTTTTCTCTGTGCCACGGCATTACGACCTATTACGACTACGACCTTCTCTATCTCTCTATCTTCGGGGAGCATCTGCATATGACGCAAGTTTTACCGACATGCTTTTTGCTGTTTTGAACTATTTTATTATTTTGTCGTCAAGAGGTACACACGGACACTTGTATATCAGATGATACCTATGTCGCTGTATTTGTAGAACTTTTTTNCCCTTTCTATTCTTGAGACTGGCCCATACCATTACGAGGACCCTGTCTTCGGACAGTCTGTAATATACAGTCACCCTGCTCAGTTGTATGCCCGCTTGTATTGATACCTCCCCTCATTGGTTCCTTTGCGTATACGTAGATAGGAAGCTACGGTTCTAAATGAATACGACGTCATCGAGGGCTGGATATTAATGCGGTTATAACGGCAGACGAAGAACCATCTTCTGATGAGGATCGCCCTCCTCATCGAACTGCTCGCCCTGAAAAGAGAAATGTCGATCCTAGATCTAGAGTTTGGCTTCCCTAGAGTGGGAGGAGAGGCACGTACCTCAGGCAAATAGCCTAACCTGGGCAAAAAACGAGGCAGGGGATCAAAAATCTGGATGGAAAATATGGCGCTGACATTGCCGCGAAGCCTCTGCCAGCCTCGAGGTGATGGCATGCTACTTACTTTGCATAGAAGCCCTGAACCGGTAGCTGTGAATGACAGACTATGGTTACGGGATTTGTTTCGAGGGCGTGTGCCTTGACCCACTCGTGCAGGGATTCGACGAGCTCTCTCCCAAAACGGTACTTCCGGTACTCTTTGAGGATAGCGAGCCGAGTAAGCTTGTAGTAGTCGCCGCTGGGTGACTTTACTTGGTGCAGCCTTATCGTGCCGACAGGTGTCAGCGATGGCACTAGTCGCAGAAGAAAATGGGTTGCGGTATCTTCGTGTCTGTTGAGGAAAGGGACGTTGTGATCGGGAGGAAGAAAAGGGGGAGCCGGGACTGACTCATCGATCTCTGTTTCGAGGGGGAAATGCTGCTCGTGGTGGAAGACGTTGATACGCTGGGGGAGGGTATTGGACTGGAGGGTCTGCAACGATGAGTGGGGTTGCATACCACATCATAGCACTGTTGCCGCTCCTCGGGAGACCGTGTAACGACAATTTCATGGGCTGGTATTTCTGAGGCCATTTATGCTGGGCTGAAGAGAGTGGCACTGCCGCTGAAAGACCTGATTCGGGTTGGCCGGCACCGGACGGGCCGGTAAAGTTTCGACGCCTGGATGTGTCGAGGCTCGCGCGCTGGGCAGCGAAAACAGGCTTTTCCTTGACCGTCCAGCGACCTCATCACGGTTCGACCCATATATGCCCCATCCCGGCGTCCTCTAACCCCCTCGTCACAGGCAGCCTTTCGGTTTCATGATTGAACCGTTGGCGCATGTCGTCAAAGGTTCAGTCAGCAGGCACGCCGTCTTGTCAACGGCCACCGGCAGCACTCGCATTTCGAGTGTGAAGCCTCTGAAAAGCAACTTTTTCACCCCAGAACCTCGCCCAGCCTTGCTCGACAACCCCCATACACCACTCGAACTGACAGCTGAATGCCGAATATGGTTCTGCTGTCCAGTCAGACACTCTATTTGGTGTCCTAGTGCGTTCAATTCCCTCTTATTTCATGAACATTCGTTTAAATCCACGTTTCAGGCCGGGACGTATATCTGGATCTCGAAGAGCCCCGTGGTCGCAAGTCCAGGACGCGTTCCAATCACCCCCCACATGCCGACTTTAGCCGCCATTTACCTTACAACCCTTCCTCCCCACCTTCCCTCCACGGCCAACGGAGACACGCCTCGCTGTTGCTCAAAGAGGCTCCTCCAACTGGCCTGCTTTTCTCCACCGCCCCCGACCACTCTGATCTCACTCCAGACCCCAAACTTCGACAAGCCATCATTGACAAACTCGTGAGGAAGGATTTTGCGAAAGCAAGGAAACTGCTGGCCCTCTACACCCCTTCCGACTCATTTTGGTATTCGAAACAATTGTTCGTCGAATCATACGCTGGAAATATTGGGAAAGCAGAGCAGCACTTTGCGGACTTTTCAGCATCGGCCACGCCAACCGTATACGAAATCCGGTCGCTTCTTATGGCGTACGCAAATTCTCTCGACTTTTCCGGATTGCGATATAGGTTCGACGAACTCTTCGCCTCCAATTCCCCACACCAGCTTCGCATCGAATACTTCTACCCCGCTTTCTCTGCCATAGCACGCGCCAGTGACGCCAATGACCGTCGGTTGAAGGAATGGCGGAAAAGGCTTGCACGAGCAGGTTTCGAACCCGACTCTTTTATCTACAGTTTTATGGTGCAATACTACTCCAAGCACAATCGTACGGCTGCTGTGACAGATATTTTCGAGGAGATACGGTCGAGGGGCACAAAAGTTGGCATCCGCGTTTATCAGAATGGGATGACTTACTTCGCAAGGTGGAAGGATTTGGCGGCAGTAAAAGCTCTGTTTCGAAGAGTACTCGAGGAAGGCCTCAAACCCGACATATACCTCTACACCACCCTCATGCACGCACACGCAGAAGTCAGAGATTGGGAGGGAGTGCTGAAAGTTCGCGAAGACATGAAGACCAACGGGGTGGACCCTAATCAATCCATCGTAGCCTTCAATATCCTCCTCAAGGCCTCTCATTCCATGGGAGTCTCGTACCATACCATCCGCACCCAGTTCCAATCCCTCGAATCATTGGGGCTTACTGCCAACGCACACACCTACTGCACCGTCGCCGAAGCTGCTATTCAATCCAACTCGTTGGCCGATGCCTTCGATTACCTGCAACAAATGGTTGATCGCAATCGAACCGAGCCTGGATTTTTGAACGCTCATATTTTCACCATCCTCATCGACGGGTGCTTACGACAAGGCGAAGGGGAACTGGCGAGTCGGGTTTACTCAAGCATGGAGGAGCATGGAATTCAACCTACCTCCCTCACGTTTGGAAAGATGCTGCAAGGCACAGCGCGTCTTCCTCAAGACAAGCAGAGAGGGGTATGGAAGACACTGGAGACCGCACCGATGGGCGAAGGCTGGAAAGTGCCGTCGCTTGGAAGAAGGACCTGGTACGAGCATATTTACGTGCCGCAGATGCGCGCAGCCCTCCAGAGCGGGTCGACCTCCAAGGTCCAGGATATCTACGACCACGTTGAGGCCATCGGGGAGGAACCGACCTTGATGATGAACTTCATACTGTTGGACGCGTATCGACGATCGTTCGACGCGCCAAGCATCCACAGGCTGTGGCCCCGAATGCTCCAACAGGCATCGACCAATCATCATGCAGCTGATGCACTGAAGGTTCGGAGGAGGCGCGGTGGAGATACTGCAGCATCCGATATCCTCGCACCTGCGCTCTCCATTTGCCTTGATGCCCTCTCCAGCGCAGGATTGCATTATTCAGCGATTCGAGCTTGGAACCAATACAAAAACGCCGGCTTTAGATTCGACATCCATAATTGGAACCATCTCGTCCTGGCCTTGGTTCGTGCTGGTCGGGTTAGGGTCGCGTTTGAGGTCGTAGAGAAAGTTCTCCTGCCGTTTTCCCGCCGGACATCCACCTCGTCATCGACTACTCGGAAACCCTCTAGATCATCTCCACCTCTTAGAACTTTTTTTTTATCCGTTTACCCGTGCCCCGACGCGTTTCACGGTCGGTAGATGCCTCTTCCGGGCACGGTCAAGAATCGGCGGCCGAACACAGCGCCACTTCGACGAATCCTCGGACACCAACGATTTCCTGTCCTCTTTCAAAGAACTCATTCAAGCCTCGAAGATTGAAAACGACTGGCGAATACACAAGTCCGTCCAGCGTATTCTCGCTAGAGTGCTCTGGAAATTGCGCAGCGGCTTCGCCATTACCCCAGTCCCAGTCAAATGGAATTCGCGGAAAATCAACTTCCGGTTGAATCCTTTGAGAGCGGCAGGACAGTTGAAGGTGGTCATGAAACGGTGCCCCTCAGCGGTTCTCTATATCCGGGAGTCCTCGAAACAAAGAAAACCGTTCAGATTCCGGGATAACGCGATCCCACTGTGGACAGAAACTCGGTCTACTACAGAGGCGGAAACCATAGGAAAGAAGGGGGAAGAGGGAGAGGAGGAAGAGGTGACACCATATAGCCAAAACTCTACGATTACGAACGAAATTACAGAGGAAAGAGTTGGGTAACCAATCTACACAGCGCAAATGTCCAAAAAAAATCGATATAACTTGGAGGTCTGAAGTCACGAGAAACGACGGCTTAGGAATCATCGGAATCCTCCTCTGATTCGGATCCACCACGTCTTCTTCGCTTGCCTGTTCCATGACGGTTTCGCTTTTCGGGATGGATCAGGAAGAGTTCAAGCAGAGGATGGGGGAGGGTTTTGGGACTCACCAATGGGAGCTTTTGGCCCTGGTTTCCGAAGGCGATGGACAAAGCTGTGGTGTCTATAGAGGACAGACGTTGGAGGACGAAATGGATATGAAGATTCCGAGCGGAACGTACCTGGCACACCGGGGAATCTCTTGGCTGAGTAGACCGTGAAATGTTCAGTGAAGGTCTGGGCCAAGACGGGGGAGACGTCATTGTGAACCCGAATGGCTCCTGATTCGGGAGCTGGAGCCCTGTAGTCGGGATGAGGAGGGGGCATTTTAGATACATTCACCGAAGTAGACAAATAGAGCTGTCTTACGCTCCAACGTTCATGAGACGCATCCGAAGACGGAAAGTACCTAGATATATTCCAAATTCTCGTTAAGCCTGTGTGAAATAAAACCTTGAAGTGGACGACAAACCTTCTGTCCGAACGGAGAGATCCTGGAACAAGAAAAATATTCCTTCCTTGCGATGTTCATCTAATAAGCGACACGCGTTTGCGGAAAGTGGTCCGACAAGGGTTCTTGTGTAATTGGCAGGTTGGCGAAGAGCATTTTGAGGCGGTGGTGTTCCTGTGGCTTCTTGATTATACGAGGCGACGCTCTGGTATGTTGATGGGTAGTGACTTGCTCCATAATTAGGTTGCTCTGTTTGAATAGTGTCAAGAATAGCTTTTGGGAACAATGTAAGTAAAGAAGGCACCGACCAGAGTTCTCACGAGTCTCTGAACCTGAGCGAAGAGCGGGATCGATGGCTTGAAATAAGGCATGTTAGTTGCCAGAGATATATGGCAGATGGGCGTGACGTACGATAAATACCGTCACGATTACCTGTGGTACTCCATGATTCAGCGTTCGCTGCAGGTGCGTTCCGACTAAACGAACTTATTGACGGAAGAACGGGAGGAGGAAACGAAGTAGTCCGGTCTACAGGCTGAGACGGATATCCCCAAGTTGGCTGTGCTACGTCTGAGGAGGCGGGCGTATCCTGCACCGTTTGAGTTGGGTAATAATTAGGATTTGAAGGCTAGAGCGAAAGAGAGGGTTGGTGAATCACGAATACAAATTTCGAGACGTTCAAGCTCACCTGAGAGGGAGTAGGCGTGGAAGAACTGACCGGCGTTTGGTTCCCGGACGCGCGAGGCTGAGAGGTGCTTGTATTTCGGCGGCGTGCGGACTTGCTGCTGGGAGGGTTGGGCGGTACGTAGCGATCGGAGGTTGAAGGGTGCAAGACGAGATTCATTTCCTGTTTCCCGTCTGCGGACCACAGATCAACCGTAACCAAGAAGAAGGAAACGTCTATGTCACTGAATAAATCCAGCATTGAGCTGCCATTCGTCTGAGCCAGCAAGGGCGCGTTGCGTACTCAACGTCGACTATACTATTGTCCTCCCTTCGGACTATCAATTTGGCTACTGCTGCTGGGGCTAGGGGTCTTCGATCCTGGTGATGAGAGAAACTCAGAACCACTATTCACTGAAGGGGGTTGGCGGCATGAAGTGCGTACTTTATCGCCGAAACCACACATTCGGGCCCTTAGCGGATGTTGGACGACTTCTAATGAGTAATGCCTGCCGCCAGTCCTTATGGTTAATGTATCCAGAGCCATAGATCTGATGACCCATACCTACGGCCTGACCACTGACCCCACGTTTCGGGACCATCACTGGCGTTAGAGGGTGGAAGGGGGACTCGGGGCTCGGACTGTGGAGCTCGATTTGTCTGCTGAATCATGACTAGAGGGAGCTCGATGCTAAGGGCTACGTGGGAGGGAGAACAGTGGGCGGATGGGGCTGCCGCTCAAAAATGTTTGTTGTCGACGGGCGGATTGGGTGCCAGAAAAGTGGTCAGAGCCCCGAAAATAGCGAGGGGGATGGAGTTTGCTGGGCGTTTATCTCGAGAGAGCAGCAAGCGGTATGATGCAAGGCAGATGCTGGTGGAAGGAGAATAAAAGAGCTGGGATCGTTCAGGCCAGGAAGAGAAGGTTCCGACGACCCGAGAGAGTGGTATGCCCAGAACACAGCAAGTGGGAAGTCTGGTCTCCGAGATTATCCAATGTTGTGAGTGATCTAGCCTGACAACAACCAGAAACTTTTTGGACTTTGGAGAGACAGATACTGGTAGGATTATTATTCGGCAGAGACAGATCGCATCGGAAGATTGGGTTAGTAAATACCAGTGTGCCGGTGAAAGAGTCAGGACTTGTAGAATCTTTCAACTTGAACCACTGACATAGACTGCACAGCCACTATTTTATCAGATAATATTCGTAGAAACAGGCATCAGTTTCACACAGATCGATAGTGACTATGTGAATTCGAACGTCCGCCCATAGTCCACTTAACTGGGATCTTTTGGCTTGGCTTAGATCCTCCAATTCGGAATTCCATTGGTGTGCGTACCATGGCTCATCTCCACTTCACAACCCTCGCCGGGCTGCTTTACCACTCCGCTGGGTTCCACTATTTTGGTTCCGTCACTCATTCACATCACCATGAGATATTTTCTTCTGTGACATTCGCTCGCGGAAATGAAGAGAAAAACTCAAGTGAAGTGGTCCCCGAATAGCCTGGAGTTTGAAATATGGAAGATACGACACTAAGCCATCGCTCTTTTTTCAACGCCTTCGAACTTTCCGCCGACATTTGTCTTGCCACGTGCCGCAAAATACCGATATCTGACACACGTGTCGCAAGCATTGATATGATGCGAACAGCTGCATCATAGCCAGTCCTCTTCATCTTCACCCTCTACCTGTGTAATGGCGGACCAAGTCCAGGCTCGAAAACTCCTATCTGAGCTCTCCAAGCGTGAAGATCTCGAGAACAAAACATGTGTCGACTGTGGAAATCCAAACCCTCAATGGGCGTCAATTAGGTCAGGCCAGCGCCCTATAGTCGCGATGCAACTGAAATATAACTGGTTCTAGTTTCGCTATATTCATTTGTCTACAGTGCGCTGGGACCCATCGAAGTTTCGGTGTTCATATCAGGCTAGCTTGACTGCCCCTGAACCTGCGACTCGAATCCTTACGCCAAATTCAATCTAGCTTCGTTCGGTCAATCTCCATGGACACTTGGCAGGAGGAGCAGCTCAAGCGTATGCAAGTGCGTGTTTTCTCCTATGTGCACTCGCTCTGCTCAAACGTGTCTCCACTGCTCACAGCTAGGAGGCAATGCGGCCTTCAAGCAGTTTGTAACGTCTTACACACCCGCCGATCAAGGCGGTTACAAGGCAGATGCCAGCTCGTACGACAGATATCATAGCTGGGCCGCTGCGCAGTACAAAGAAAAGGTACGTCACGTATAATAGCTATGCAAAGCAGGCTGATAATGTATTATCGTTTAGCTTGATGCCATGCTTGCTGGACGAGATTGGTCTCCTTCAGCGCCACCCCCGGGGTTCGGTAATCCTAGTCGATCAGCATCTCCCGGCCCTGCTGCAGCTCAGGGATTGAGGAAATCTCGAGCATCTGCACGCTCCGTTCCCAATCGAAGTGATTCCCATTCACCCTCGATCAGAGGATCACCTGGTACGGGGACTCCCAATCCTGACCAGAAGACGCAAAATGAAAATTATTTCGCGTCCCTGGGTAAGACCAACGAGAGCAGGCCAGATAATCTTCCTCCCTCTCAAGGAGGACGCTACACCGGCTTTGGAAGCACTCCCACACCTCCACCTAACCAAAATCCACTTTCGTCAGCCAACGCACCAACCCTCGCGGACCTCCAGGAGAATCCTGCAGCCGCATTCAGCAAAGGATGGTCTTTATTCACCGCTGCCGTGGCAGGCGCGACCAAAGTCGTCTCGGAAAACGTCATTCAGCCGGGAGTGGAGAAGGTGACGGACCCCAGCTTCCAAGCGAACGTTAGAGGGTACATGACAGAAGCGCAAAAGAAGGCTGCTTCCGTGGGGAATGCAGCAAACGGCTGGTCGAAGACTCAGTTCGGAGTTGACGTTGCGGATACTTTGGGTGGAGCTGTCAGTGCTGTGAAGGACCGGGTTGCAGGTCCTTCGCGATCTGGATATGGCCAACTCTCTCTTACCAGTCCGAATGAATATAGCGAATCGTCTGGTTTGTATTCTCCAGAAGATACGGACGACTTTTTCACGGAATTCGATTCCAAATCAAAGTCGCCCCAGCACTCCAGCTTAGCGCCAAGTACTTCAGGGATAGCGACTACAACCGGCTCATCGACACAGCAAGCGAGGCAGGTGAACAAGAAGAAGGAAGACGATTGGGATGACTGGAAAGACTTCTAGATATCCTCTCAACATCTTCTGTTGCTGCATGTAGATGGTTATACTGCCTGTTATTTATTTATTCGTTTGTGGATATAATAAGTTATTATCACATTGAACGTCGCGACGGACGCGCTCTCCATGGATGACCACCTGAGCCCATCTTCGCTTGAGGTCATAGCTCCGGCCGACGTTGATGGCAGGTGGATTGGGTTCGAGCTCGAATCCTCTTCTCACCTAAACATCCACCTGGACTCCAACCCCCCACCGACTGGTGAGACTCGTCTATACCTGCCATACCAACCGAAACATACCAGTAACAATGCGCCGTATCCCCCGAACCCTCCACAATGCTACACTGGCACTTGCACGGACGCCTGGTAGACACCAACGCTCGTACCATGCCTCAGTGCTACCGTCTTTGGTACAGACTGGAACCCCAGAGTTTGCGGCCAAGCGATCCGCAATGGACGAACTAGTAGCTGACCTCGACGGGAAGCTCCAGGAGGCGCGTCTCGGAGGTGGGGTAAAGGCAGCGGAACGGATGCGGGGTAAGGGGAAGCTGTTACCCCGTGAACGGTAAGCGTCATTTCGTCCTGGGCCCCTGCAGGTAGTTGACACCAATGTTTTTAGTCTAGAACGGCTACTGGACCCGCACTCGCCGTTCCTCGAACTTTCGCCACTTGCTGCTCACGAAGTGTACCCAGGCCAATCGGTTCCTGGAGCCGGTATCATCACGGGCATTGGACGTATCTCAGGCAGAGAGTGCGTCGTTGTCGTTAATGACGCAACAGTCAAGGGTGGTTCATACTACCCGTTGACGGTCAAGAAGCATTTGCGAGCGCAGGAGATAGCAAGAGAGAACGGGTTGCCCTGTGTGTATGTCGGTACGTCTTCAGCGCAGCTTCGGGGAGCTCCTGTTCTGATACCTTGTGATTCTCAAGTTGAATCTGGAGGAGCTGCACTACCTCATCAAGCGAACGTTTTCCCCGACAAGGAACACTTTGGTCGGATCTTTTACAACATGGTTGGTTTCAGTTTCATTAGAAAGAGCCAACCGGTTCTAATGACCATTTGTAGGCCCAAATGTCTGCCAAAAGAATACCCCAGATTGCTATAGTACACGGCATTTCAGTTGCTGGTCAGTCATGTTATTTCATATCTCGGCCATCTTACGCTAATGTCATGTCAAGGCGGAGCCTATGTGCCTGCTATGGCAGACGAGAACATCATAGTGCAGAACCAAGGTCGTATATTCCTTGCCGGCCCTCCCCTCGTCAAGGCGGCGACAGGCGAAGTTGTCGACGAAGAAACCCTCGGCGGAGGACTGATGCACTCCAGCGAAAGCGGAGTGACTGACCATCTTGCCAGGGATGACGAACATGCCATTGAGATTGCCCGAGGTATTGTCGGTGATTTGGGATGGGCTGGAAACAGAGCGGTACCTGTGCGTATTTACGTTTGTAATGATTTCATGCGATTGATCATTAGTACAGCCTTCGGCCACCCCAGAAGACCCTCTGTACCCTGCCTCAGAGCTTGGAGGCATAGTTGGCACAGATGCTCGTCAGCCGTTTGACATGCGGGATGTCATCGCCCGAGTTGTCGACGGAAGTCGATTCAGAGAGTTCAAGAAAGAGTACGGTCCGACCATGGTCACTGTCAGTTCATTTCAATACTCCACCCGAAGTTGTGAATCTAATGATTCTGGATAGGGATTCGCCCATATTCACGGATATGAGGTCGGCATTGTAGCGAACAATGGGATTCTGTTTTCACCCTCTGCCCTGAAAGCCACACATTTCATTGAACTGTGCTCTCAAAGACGGATACCCCTTCTGTTTATGGTGAATGTGACTGGTAAGAATCTCTCTCTGACACCCGAAACGCCAATACACTGACGCAAACCCCTTCAAAGGCTATATGGTGGGTTCCAAAGCGGAGAAAGGAGGTATTGCCAAAGACGGTCAGTAATTAACCTTTTCAGAGTAGAATTAGCTCTGAGTGTGTTGCAGGAGCGAAAATGGTCCGTGCTGTAGCGTGTGCCGACGTCCCCAAGTTGACAGTCATTGTCGGCGGGAGCTTTGGTGCAGGAAATTACGGTACGCTTCTCCCTTTCATCTATGAAGTCTGAGACTAATGATTTCTCAGGCATGGCCGGCCGAGCGGTGAGATGAACTCAAACGGATCGCAAAGGCTAAATTGCTAATAACTTTCCTGCAGTATTCGCCTCGCTTCTTATGGATGTGGCCTGTGGGTACTATTGGCACTGTTGCCGAATCATTCACTAACCTTTTTTCTACGTAGAATGCAAAGGTCTCTGTCATGGGATCGGGCCAATTGTCAGATGTCATGAAGACAGTTTCCAAGTAAGTTTCTCTGAGCCCGACTCCCGTTGTATCGTCTGAGCCACCTTCCCAGGGATCCCTCTCAGCATGAATCTCTCAAGAAGGAGATCGAGGACCAGTCGACCGCGCTTTATTCTACCGCTCGACTCTGGGATGACGGTATCATCAAGCCTTCAGAAACGCGAGATGTGGTTGGACTCGCCCTTGGCCTTGCGTCGCAGCAACCAGCTGGCGCTACTCATAATCAAGGCTCGGTTTCTGCAACATGGGATGGAAACAATGCAGGGTTTGGGGTATTCCGAATGTAGAATACAGTATATAATTCTCCTAATGTTGACAGTTTCGGGGCCAAAGTGTGTGCGTGATTGTCAACAGCCTCTGATGCTCCCGAGTGGGATCGGCATTTTGGCTGACTACCGGTCATTCCTACTCCCAACATTCACTCCCCCGAATTCAAATTACGACATTTGGCTGTCTACGATCCCGGATGTCGATTGGTGTACTATTAGGCTAATCCCCAATGGATGCTCAAGTCGAAAAACTAGATGTGCCCACGCAGAGTCGACTCAGATCAACGCAAATCCTGACCTCCATGCCCCAGATCGTCCTAGAGCTGCTACAAAATTCACTGGACGCTGGGGCCACAGTGGTCGAGATAGGACTGGATCCCCAGGAATGGACCTGCTGGGTGAAAGACAACGGGCATGGACTGCATAAAAAGGACCTGGAAGTTATAGGGCAGGAAGGGGACTCCGGACGGTATTCTACATCAAAATCATACGCACCCAACTTGATGAATGCAGAGTCGACTTTTGGATTTCGAGGAGAAGGTGATTCCATGATTCTATGAACAGGATTTTGGCCTTACTTAGGCCTTGAATGATGCAGCATTGGCATCTGCTGCCCAGCTTTCGTGTATAGAGATTTCATCTCGAACGGCGAAATCAAAAGAGAGCTGGTCACTCATCGTCAAGGTGCGTTTTCTCTGCTCCCAGGAAACTGAATCATGAAACATTAAAGCTGTGTCAGGGGGGAAAGCGTCTCTATTACGGACCATCTGTTAGATGGCGAAGGGAGACTCCTGGCACCGTCGCTTGCATTCGGGATGCATTTTACAACGTTTGATTCCTATTTGGCAAAGATGTATTAGTACTTCTGACTTGGTTACTAGCTTCCCGTTCGTCGGTTGTCACATCCATCTCCGACCAAGACAATGGATTTAATCCGACAGGAGGTGGAGAAGTACGCAGTCGTGTTTCCCGAGGTTGAATTCACGATAGAGAACATTCACGAGAGCAAAGTTACTTCGAATGAGGAACGAACTATCAGAATACCGAAGGTATTTTATCCCCTCATGGCGTGTTTAAATTCTCCTTATCACCCCCTACTAGACCCCTTCCATGCTTGCTTCATTTCGGCGTCTTTATGGTCGTGCGTTGGTGGAGGTGAGGAGCTGTTCGTGAAGGGTCACTATCAGGAGTATCAATGCGAATCACCTCAGAACGTTGAAGAAATAGACGTTATCGTGGATTCTCTGGAGATACGCGGCTTCATCAGCTTGGTAGCATCGTATTCGAAGGTGATAGTGCCAGTTCTCAGAATTTCCACGACTTTTTCTAACCGTTCTGCACAGGCTCATCAACATCTATGTGCGCCGTTTGCAGAAACAGTTCGCTCTCGTTCGCTAACCGTGCTCGAAAGATATCAACCGCCATCCGATGGAGCTTGGAGAGCTTCATAACGTAATTACTGGTTGCTTTTCACAGAGCTCCTTTGGGAGAGCCGTAAGTTACAGTTGGGATATACCACCTGTACACCACGTCTCACACACAGCTGTACTCAAGGCCTTGAATGAAGACGGCGAATTGGATTTACCGATGTCAAGTATGCCTATCCCAGATTGCGAGCTATATATTTGACTTATTCACCNAAAAAAGGCACGCGAAGGTCTCCAAGGAAGGCCGAGAAGCGACCTATCTATGCCTTAAACATCTGTATTCCATCAGGTGATATCGACAACTGCTTAGAGCCGTCGAAAGGCTCTTTAAACTTCAAAGTCTGTCAGCACTTCACTCCATAATTAAATATATAACTGATTTCAACGACAGAACCAATCCTCTGTCACCCGCCTTTTATCGTCGATTGTTAACGACTTCTTGGCAAAACATGGTTTTCTCGATGCAAGAAGACCAATGGATTACAGGGGCTCTCTTCCCGCGAATTCCGATGGCCCTCAGAAGAGAAGACGGATAGAGCTCTTCGAAGATTCCGGCTTCATGGAAGCGGACGTTTTTGGCCACCAATCTTCTTTCGACAGTCGAAGGCTGAAAGGAGCAGAGGGAAGCACGTCCTCTGAACCTTTCGTTTCTGTGGTAGGCAGGGATTCGGTCCGCCTCTATCTCACTGTTTGACAATTTCTCATGGTGCCCCGGTAGGATGGGGAGAGTGCACCTACTTCTTGGACGGATCCAAACACCGGAGAAAGCTTTCTTATCGACTCTCGAACCGGGAACTCTCTGGGGAAATCGGGGTATTTTATACCTCCAGGTGTATTGGGAGAATCGTCCTTGAAATCTCGACATGTTAGCTCGGATAGGAAAACCTTGACGGGGATGAATACAGCTTCTTCTTCAACGGACATTCCAGACTGGATCTCTCGAGCGTTGGAGGTACGTGCTGTCAGTCGTCGTAATGGGTCGACTTACGATACGGATATTTGATAGACAAACCGAGCTTACCCTATGTCCGAAAAACGGTTCTCTCTGCCAACAACGCTTGACCGACATACTGCAATTAACCACATCCTTACGGACTCGCTTTTAGCCACAGATGACCAACAAATATCACGGGAACAGCTCTCCCGTGCTCAAGTCATTGCCCAAATTGACAGGAAGTTTGTTTCATGCTTGGTTGAAACCGAGCGCAGCAGTCAGTCCGTGAATTCCGAATCAGTTGGTCTAGGTGGAAACACTGTAGCGCTAGCATTGGTGGATCAGCATGCCGCCGATGAGAGAGTCCGCGTGGAAAGCTTTCTTAGGCCATTGTGCCTCGGTTTTCTCTACTCTCGATCCGGGGGTACAGATCCGGCAAAAATGACACCTATCATTCAATTAACACCACCTCGCCCCGTTCTTTTGGCCCGACACGACGCCTCAGTACTAAAGCGGAATCCAAGTACTCACCGATTTTTCAAAGACTGGGGTATATCTATATCTGAACAGGCTCAAAACGGCGTAGGGTGGGATTCAGACGTCGGACGCAATGGGGAATATGTACAGGTTCTCGTAACCTCTCTGCCTGAGGTCGTCAGTGACAAGGTAAGCCTTCTCGCCCTTCACGAGGTGCTAAATATGAACCGAACTATATCCTTCCTTAGCTTTTGCAACAAAACGAACTGCAAGAGTTGTTGAAATCTACTCTCGGTCAGTTCCAATCTGGTACACTTGGCATAGACACAATATCCCTTTCCCGAACAAACGCGGAAGAAAGCACCCACAATTGGCTATCGGCTTTGCGGTTCTGTCCCCGAAGCTTGCTCGACCTGATCAACTCAAAGGCTTGTCGGGGTAAGCAAAGTCAATTTCATGTTCTCGATTCGTTTCCGAAGTTGATCAAATTCGGGAGTTTAGGCGCCATTATGTTCAACGATGAATTAACAAGAGAACAATGCGAACGGTTGCTTTCTCAATTGGCACGAACTGCTTTCCCATTCCAGTGTGCCCACGGAAGGTTGGTCGTCATTTGCCTTTTTCGTCAACCTGCGCCACAATTGAAACTCGTTCTTTTTCCCAAGGCCCTCTCTCATACCTCTAGCCGATGTCAATAAGCTGGCGAATACCTCTCGGCTACGCCGAGTGTGTGACTGGAAGAAGCTTGAACAATGAAAAACCAACTCTGCAAACCATTCCCACACTCGGAGGCGGTTGAGCGGAGGTGGACTGACTAGTGATCCTCTGGCCCGCTGCTGTACCGACTAGCACACTTCAATATTTTTTTCTCAATCGATTTTCCATAGCGTCGCGTCTTTGGCCAACGGTCTTTTCTCTAGGTTCAAGGGTTACCTTCTTTGCCACCGTCTTGTTTTTGAAAGAACTGGAAAGTATGTATGCCAAACAGAGAATGTAGGGGGGTATGGGGTTGTTTTCCAGAATGGTCACCGGGTCAAACATTCCACGATTAGGGTACACTATGGTATAAATAAGGATAAGTATAATAATTTGAGATGTTCTTACATTTCAATACTATACAGTACTATATATATGAATAAAACCTGGGACCGATGAAACTCAGCGAAAGCACATTTCAAAGCCAGAACAAACCAAGAATAGGAAAGAGGAGTCATTCCGCAGCTCGATGCGCAGAAAGTGCTCCTAGTCGGATAGATACTAGTGCAGTGTTACGACACCATCCATGCGATCATGGCCCTATCTCGANGGTGTGGATAGGGGTATCGATCTCGCAGAGGCAGAAGAGGTCCTCAACAATGGCCCAGGATCGGTGACGCGCCGGCGTTTGACACTCGCTGACTGAGGAAGTTCATCTTGGGATGAACGGTCTAGCATCTCGTAATCTACTTCGTCTTCCGACCGAGAAGGGAACCCCGAATCTCGCTTTCTCTTTCGGGCGGATGCGGTGGACTCCTTGGTCTTCCTTTTCCGGGCGGATGGCTCAGCCTGGGGCTTGGGGTCATTTACATCGTCCACTTGACACCGTTCAACATGGATCCCGGCTACTAGAAGTGAGTGAAGCCAGAGCTAGGGGTATTTTTGTCAGTAGATGGAAGAAGGATACGCCGGAAGAACCCACTTTCTGGCTCTCCGATAGTTTGTCATTCGCACTCTTGACTTCTACGAACTTGCAGATCCGTTTTGCGTAATTCCAAACAATGAGATCCGGTGCACCGCTACAGCGGCCGACGTAGTCTTCGCAGAAGAGCATGCAAATGGTGGCAAGCGATGGGCCGCCCAAACACTTACGTGGCACATCGCTTTCAGTTTTCGGTAAAACATGATTCGTTGGTGACGACATACCTCCACGATTTCGATGAGATCCTGAAGTTCGCATATATCCCATCGGACCCCTATTGCCCAAGTATTCTTCGGACGGTACTTGGTATCATGCCGTGTGATGATTTCCGCAGCTTTACCTGCTCGAATTTCATCCATACGGTGGTCAAACTTTTCCTTTCTGGAGTAATAAAAGGAATCGTCTACGATATCCAGAGGAGCTGATTGATAAGGCGTCTCAAAGACTCCTTTCACGTCGCTGTCGTAAACTATATCCCAAGTCAACAGCATCCATAACGTAGTCATTATCGACGTTTCGGAATGGAAGCTAGCGATGATCATGAGTGAGTGAATTTATTTTATGCCACAGAAAAATAGCCGCACCCTTTGAAACCTTCACCCTGATAGTGTTGGAGAGCACGCTCCTCCACGCTGACTTCTTCGCCGTTTCTCCCTTCCCATATTGTTTTGGCTCCCTTGCGCTTCTTCGGAGCAGGAGCTGTGGGATGGGACTAATGACGTCATTAATGAGGGCGGGGAAAAGATGAAAAAAGCCCAAGGGGACTAACCTCCGCCTGGCCTTCGTCTGCCGCCATAGGGGTTTCCCTGTTGGCCGGTCGGTTGAGAAACGAGTCGATAGAGGCGTTTTCTTTATCTTTGATGGGATAGCCGGCAGCGTCGAGTCTCAAGCTGGAAGCCCGGTGGAATATCCTCTTGGCCTTCACGTTGACCACCACTGCCTCACGCAGTTCTCCTTCGCACTGCACACACTCTTCTGGTGGAGTCTTCATCCTCTTCTCCAGTATGCGCAGTCGTTTCACAATGCTCGGTCTCACGACTGGAAGGCCGTGTTAGGAAAATCACAAGGATACGGGCAAGACTTACCGAGATGCGTATCTTCATCTAGCAGTGCTTCCTTGGCACCTTCCGAAGCTTGTCGTAGAATGCTGAAATCCCAACCGCCCCCATCTGCTTTGGATACATAATTCATTTGTATCAGGAACCGGCGACAATATAACTTGGATCGTTTTCCTCGCTGCCATTTTCTCTGGGCTAGTAAGCTTTCGGTGATCGCCAGTTCCCTCTTGTAGTCCTTGACAGTAGCCAAGCACCTGGCCGCCCTCCGCAGTAATTTTGTATAGACAAATCCTGCACGCGACTATAAGCAATGCAGCATATGGATATGCGGGGGCGCACTTACCAGGTTCGAAACGCTGAAGGGAGGGAGGTCGATCTGAGTTCTCAGGTTTTAAATCTAGATGAAACTCCCAGCGGTTTAGGATCCATTCATCCAAAAATTGTATGATCTTCCTGGCCCGTTGCATTTGGATGCTTTCTTCAACCGGATCAATGACCACGTCCTCGTCTTCATCCGGGATGAAGTCTTCGTCAGTTTCCTCCTTCGTAATTTCTTGGAGTTTGGGTGGATCAGGGATCTCTGCTTTGATATTAACGGGAGGGGTGCGCGAAGGTGTGGTGAGGGGAGTCCTCTGAGCAGTAGATAGTGCCGGAGCCACCGGACGATTCTTGGGGTCGACAGTAGACTCTCGACCCTTCAATGGAAGTTCAGCTTCCAGAATCTCGTCCACAAGAGCCTCTAGCTCTAAAGCTTGTTCGTAGTCCAAGAGATGGTGTCGCGATGGCCATATGTCGGGATCACGCTGGCAACGGTACTCGGGATACGCTCTCTTCTTAAAGTGCGTCAACAACGCTGGAATCATGAGCTTTGGTGGGAGCTCTGTAGAGCGGAAAGCGATAATATGGACACGTCGAATGAGTTTGAAAAAATCATAGTTGACTCGATAGCATTTGCCTAGATATTTCAGATAAGTCGCGACGCGTTGGTGTGAAGGTGAAAGATAAAAAGCCGTACCCAAGATGGCTAAAGCTTGTTTGCGTAGTCTGTCTTCCTGTGACTTTTGTACTTTGCCTCCTTTCGGAAAGGCAAGATACGATTGAACACTCTTCTTTGGCGCAAATGGGAGTTGAGTTTGGCGAAGAGAATCTGAAGCTTTGCCTTTGCCTTTGTTGCTCGGCGTTGAGGTGAATCCAAGGACGCTCTGGGTTCTCGAGTTCTTCAGTAAGCTCTCGACATAGTCAATTTTCTGGGGCAGTAATGTCAAGCCTGTTTCAACGCGGAGGGACAAGTACAACTACCTTGGGCTTTCGGACTTTGGGAATGCATTTGTTTTGTTTCGCCAAAGCTTTCAATTGGTCTACAGTCATTCGGTTGAGCAATTCTTCAATTGTCATGACGCTTTCGTCCTCGCAGAAGTAGTCTAGATTTGCGTCCTTTGGGTTTGCTTGAAGGACACGACGGAATGGATCTATGTCATCAGGTGGTTCAGATTGCTTCGAAGGACCAGCAACCGGTACCGTGTTGTTCAGGAAAGCCAAGTTAGGTTTGACGTCTTCATCGTCTGAATCCAAGGTAAGGTCGATGATGTTGCGCTGCCCTTCCGGCTCTGCTTCTTCTTGCTTGACCGGAGTGGATTCGGGACTTAGGAATTCTGTGACGGGTCTACACAGAGGCTCCATTGAAGGGAGAATACCCTCGGGGCCCACTTCTCGTTTCCACTTTTCAAAAGCGGTCACTGGGTACCAATGATTGGGTTTGAGAAGTAACATTCGAACGAGACAGTAGCGGGTGTTGTCTAACAAACCATGAGCTTGCGTGCTTGAGCATATGTGATTGCTTACATGACATATTCTTTACTGCAGAGAGAGGAAGCCATTCCTTCTCCGAAAGCAGGTACTTTTCGGAACTGTCGAAAACCAGATTTATCATGGCTAGCGGGGACCCGTCAGTGCGTGATTCAGAGTCCCGCAACCTAACAAACCCACTTTCAAAGACTTCAACATATGCTGAGGGACGCCTGCATCCCTCGAAGGATCTGCGCAGATCCTCCTCCTCTTCAAGGGTTGCCAACTCTTTCTCAATGGCTTCTTGGTCATTTAGGGTGCGACCATCGCCATAGATTTTGAGCTGAATGAATCTCTTGAGTGCTCTACTGTCTTCCATTGGGCCAAGGGAGTTATAGCCGGCTTATCATTGAGGCAGAAAGGTGGAGGGAAACGCGGTACCGTTGAACGAGAGGAGTCAACAGAACAATCTCGCGTCACAGACCACATGATGTGACAGGTCGCGTGGTCGAAGCGGCGTCGGCCCGGCCGTTCTGAGCTCCGCCCAGCCAGGTTCTGGGCGAACGGGCGAGTCAGGTAAGGTCGGATCCGAAAATGACATCATTCACAAGACGCAATTTCAGCAGATATAAAGGGGCCCACTGGGTCACACTTCGAAATCACCCAGTTTACATCCAATCCACATTTCATCGCACATCTCATCATGACCCGAACTCTCACCAAGGTCATCTACAAGCCTGACTCTCAGTCTACTGAAGAGTACACAGTCATTGTGAACCCTGCCGAGGTATGGAGCAGTCCTTTGACCCGGAACTTGGTCCCATTCCTGATCTCCTTTTACTCCATGATATAGTACAAGAAGTGGAAAGCCGGAGGTAAGCTATGTATCTAATCTTACTTGCAAAGGTGCTCATTCCCAATCCAGACACGTAAAGATCGATTTCCTTGCCATCTACCTTCGCAATGGACTAACCCTGCCCCTTCTAGAACGATCCCTTTGGCAGAAGTTGTTGACTGTACGTCGAATCTGTTTTCTCGGCCATTCACTATCGTGATCCTAATCCGATATCTCTAGCGTTCTCTGTCTTTCATTCGACACAAGGAAGCCAAGGCCTCCTAGGCAAGCCTTCGAAGCAGCAGCTTGACACTGTCTTTGGGACACACAAAGATATCGATGTGGTCACCAAGATCTTGCAAGATGGTCGAGAACAGAAAGGCGAACTAGCGTCTAATGGCTTTACGAACCCTAATCTGTCGAGAGGTTCCGGGGCCGCGGAAGGCCACTAATCTCATACCACAATCAAATCGGATAGTGTTTCCCAAGGACTTCGTGTACACCAGTGCCAGTGTAGCTAGGGCCGCCTGCATGTATCCAGTAACAACCTTTTGTACAACAAATTGTTTCGATCTGAACGGTGCTCTCGGAAATTTCGACGGATGTAAGACGAATTATCTGGTTATAAGCTACCGAGCACATGTTGCCAATCGGAACGAAGGAATGAGCGATAACCAAAATGTGACCACAGCCTTGGCCGCATACAGGCCCCATTTAAACCCACGATCTAGGAGGAGGTCTAGCATTGGCACGACTCAGCGAGAGGTCAAGACAGCCTGTTACAAATTCCCAGCAGTCTCCGCCCACTCTTTGCTCCCCATCTGAACAAGACGTGAACATGCTCTGGCAAACGCGAAAACTTCCTCTTCTCCGGTGAACATGGAGCTATTTCCAACAACGTCAGTAGAGAGACCCTGAAAGGAAAGAGATATCAGCATGCTACCAAGGAGCCCAATCCGGAAGCTCTACACACCAAATCGTCCATCACGCTACGCATATGGTCTGATATGTGGTGATGAGGTGGTAGTGATTCATTCGGGTCATCCGAGAATACTTGGTAGATAGGAACTTCGGAGGTCACAAAGAGTTTTATCTATATTAAGAAAGAAAATCAATCAGCAAGCGGCTCCCCTATATCCGAAGAGATGGGGAATGGACATACCTTACTCTCGTAGCATGCTATGTTTGTTCGAAGAGTTCACGCATAGCATATATCGTAAGCATATGTAATAGAGTTGAGGGGGCAATAACACAAACCGTCAATGAATGTGATAAACCTTCTGGCCTAAGATTTCGGAGATTTGGGATGAGCATAAGGGTTTGTTCCTAGGGCCGACTAGCACGCAACGTACCAGATCTTTCTGGTTCAGCCCCATCTTGGGAACATTTAGGAGGAAGATTGTACCAAAAATTTTCGTAACCTCGATGTAGTCCGCCGCACTTAGAGGCCGGCCACAAAGTTGCATAAAGTCGAACTTGGCAATTTTGCTTGTGCTTTCGGGGACCGAGAGTGATCGTCCCCAAGATGTTATCTTGCGGTTGTGTATAGGAGGGTCCGATGGGTCCGCAGAGGCCAGTGAGCGAAATATCTTTTGAATTTCTCGGTCGTTTTCGGGTGTCAGTGGATGGTAGTAGACCTGCGACAATGCCCGAGGAATACGGCGATAATCTGAAAGGGAATACCGGGAATCTGAGTAACGAAGAATGCTCCAAGCAGAGGCTTCAACTCACCGGTACCCGAGTCCAAATCGGTAACAATGAATTGTGTCTTCAGTAGGTCAATCGCGGGTAAGAAGCTAGTTCTTTGTATGCCATTCTTGTAAAGATCATCTGGATGGCGACTGCACCATATGCATCAGCGGGAGTAAAACGAATTAGGCGAAACTCATGACGAACTTGGAGGTCATCACACAAACCACACCGTAGTTCAGCAGAGACTCCAAGAGGCGCCGAAGGATCATAGCGTCCGCGATGTCTGTCACCTAAATTTGAGGTTGAGATTGGGTAACACCATACAAATCTGCGCTCCATTCCACTGACCTGAAACTCATCGAAACACAGCACATAAGCCTCTCGTGCCAAGTCGCGCGCCACAGGTACGATGGGATCCCCTCCCTGATATCCCATGGCAATTTTAGCGGCATGTAACCGCTTGTGGACATCGACCATAAATGCATGGAAATGGACGCGACGTTTTCGCTTGATTGAAGGCGGAAGTGTTTGGTAGAAAAGATCCATAAGCATGGTCTTTCCCGTCCCAACATCACCATATAGGTATATCCCTTTCGGTGCATTGGCTGGAGGCGATGTCGGGGCTTCCGGTTCACGGGAGAAGAAGCGAGAGAGCTGGAAACGGAAGAAGGGGCGCTGCACGTCAGGGCGCAAAGCCATTTCGAGAGATAGAACGGACGGATGACATACAAGCGAGTTCGACNGGGGGGGTTATTTGGATATCAGCAGGCTGGTAGTTGACGAGTTTGTCATGCAAGTCTTCCAGTCCTTGAATAATCCTGGTTTGGTGGTCGTCCCCCCGCAGTACACCGGAATCAATTAATTTCTGGTAATGACGAAGGGGCGTCAAGGATTCAGGGGCTTTCGTAGGGCTTATTGTTCAGGTTCGTCACTCGTGAAGGGATCTTAACAAAGCAACTCACTATTTTGGCCAGACCGGGGCTGAAAGGGGGGCGGTTGGAGAGTCTTGCTCTCAAGAGCAGCAAGCGAAGCGTTATGTGCTCTCCCCAGTACTTTCTTCTGCCTACCATTAGGAGAACACGAAGTCGAGAGGGATGCTCTGCAAGCAATCGATGTTTGCGGGGTACGTCGGATGCTCCGAGAGGCTGGTGCAAGCCGGTGGACTGCTTTCATGGGGTGATTCTGGTAGCAATAGGAAGTGGGTATCGGCCGAGATATCCTGAAGAATATAACTTCGTCTTCAAGAATATATACCTTGGTCCGGGTCGAAGATGTAACGAAAAGCTCGTCAGTTCCGGCTGTCTCCCGCAACCGATCTCGGAATTGTCAGCGTCACGTGAAATACCCTCATTCAAGCATGAACGACGAGGAGGAGACATACCTCCTGCTCCTCCTAGCAGACAGCAATCTCCCAACTGGATCCTTTGTCGCTTCTTCAGGTCTCGAATCCTACATCAAGCATGGTTTTCCCTCCAGCACCCAACCGGCTACTCTGACATTCCTCAGAGACAGCTTATCATCCTATGCCCGGACATCTCTTCCATTTGTTTCCGATACGCACCGTCTGGTGTCAAATTTGGCTACAGAAGGATCGGGACTATCAGGAGAACAGTCCGAATCGGAGACCATTCCAAACATTCTTCGAAAGCTCACGGACTTGGATAATCTATACGAGGCGCTCACCCTTAACCATGTCGCTCGTCGTGCATCCAAAGCACAAGGAGTAGCCCTCCTGACCTTGTATTCCAAGGGGTTCTCGACACCAGCTTCATTGTCGGCGTATTCCAATCCTGATACACGAGATCGAGATCAGCGCATGGCCAGGTTGTTGGACAAATTCAAGTTGTCGATTCGGAGAGAGGAAGTGAATGGCCACCTACCCGTCTGCTGGGGAGCACTGACGGCGGCGTTGGGATTGACGTTAGGTAATGAAGCCGATTTTGTTTGAGAGAGACAAAGGATTAAAATTCCCGTTCCTTCAGAACGGTCGCAATACCTTCATCTCTTCCTCCACGCAAGGAGCCTAATTTCAGCAGCTGTGCGACTTAACGAACTCGGACCCTACAGCGCACAACAACATTTGTTACATGCTACTCGACCGCTGATAGCTGAAGAAGTAGCTCGATGCAGCCATCTTCGGACGGGGGTTTTACAAGATAGCAAGACTGCCTTCAACGAGGCAGATAACGGACCCGCAAATACATGGCCACTTGGAGAGTTACTTGCCACACGGCATGATTTGCAGCATTCACGCATCTTTAATAGTTAGACTGCAAAATAATGGTGTATGATTGGTTTTGGGGAGATACGATAGAGATACAGCATCTCTTCAAGGTGCACTTGCCAACGCCAGCCGGGCAGATACCTCTGCCTGGGAGCGAACAAGATTAGCAAGGTATGAGATCATGAGGGTATCCTAATCGCCAAACCAAATGGTCAGTCGTTTTTCGTTCATAAGATACCAATAAACAGACCTGGAGACTCGAGTTGAATCCACTCTTTTCAAGATCATCAGTCGCCGCCCCGAGGGTGTCCATCAGGTAACGGCCGATTGCTTTGTCCCCTTCCTTCTCTCCGGAGAGAACAGATTGGACATAGGAGAGTACCCGATCAAGCATGCTGGATACGCTGAGTAATGAGCGTTCGAGAATTTCAACGTCAGCGACGGGCTGAGCGGATGTCGATGTTGAGGATGCAGCTGTGCCAGCCAACAGGTCCACTGACAATAAATGAGTTTACAACAAGCAAAAAATGATGCAAAAGACTGCTCACGTCCACTCTTTTCTGCGTCGTGGAATTGAAGTTCAACGGGCACGGGGACGAACACACAGTTTTCTGCCTTGGGATACACGCCGACAGGCGAGCTTCGGGGGATGAATGAGATAAATGAGGGAATCAAGAACAACAAACGAACCTGATAAACGCGGAGACACCGGCCTCCTGACCCTCTTCAACTCCAGTGTTTACTGACACGAGGATGGCAGGGTGAGGTGCGGTTTCTTGCGAATAGAAGTTTTGGATGAGTGCAGAATAAGTGTTGAGATCGGATCCTGTCGAGTACCTGAATGCAGACATCAGTCAGGGATAGTTCTCGAGTCGAGAAAAAAGGCACTTCACCATCCAACGATGACCTCCTTCGGGTTTATCTTATGGTGGAGCTCGTACATCGTTCGATGGTATTCCATATCAACAGCAACCTGCTCGCTTGTCTCGCTATGGAGAACGGCAAAAGACGAGCGCACTTCTACTTCATTTCCACGGCGAATACCGAGAAGGGTTCCAATAACACGGTCTTGGCTCTCATTTCGTCGAAGATAGTGGTCGAGGATGGAGAACAAGGCGACGGGGTGGATGGTGATACTGGTTGGGGTCCGTCTAAATGGCATCAAAAAGGGATATCGTATTCATCGCCGAGATCTGAAAAAATGACCAAGCTCACGGAGTAGGCTGCGACGGGTCTGACACCGTCGAGCTATGGAAATGGATTGCTGAAGAGGAAGGGCCGACGGGCATACTTTGGATTTTTGGAGAGTTGAATGAATCTAATCAGACTCAAATTCAAAAAAGCGAGCTCGGAGTTTGCCGAGTATTTGTGATGGTCCTACAAGGCCCATTTCCGTCACCGCCCTTCTCCGTCCCGACCACCAGAAACAAAAAACAGGCCAGCCATAATGCCTTCAGAAGAAACAAAGGTACGCCAGAAGTCTTCATGGTTGCAAATGAGGTGCTCATCTCTCCACTAGGAACGCATCGTCAAGGTCGTTGAGCTCGGACGTGTACGTTTAAAACTCTGACGTTGGAACAACCACGAGGAACTGACGAGGTTGCTTTCTCTGCTACAGACTGCCCTCCACTACGGCTGGATTCCTTTCATCATCTACGTTGGCTTCACGAGGAGCAACCCCCAGCCTTCATTAATCATGTGCGTGCCTCACCGCTCCCAGTCTCCCTGTCCTCACTAACTCTATATCCAGGCTCATCAGTCCACTTGCTTAGAAGCACCAGCCTCACCCCACTCACTGTATTATTTATGTATACCTCACCTATAATTCAAGCGGAGCCTGCGCTTTATGAGAGAACTCGAGCTTGACGTGGATGTGGAAGCCAGGGTAAGAGGTGAGCTGGCGGTCTCTTTTCCACTGGGCAGTGATTATATGTCGTGGTGATACATTCGTGTATCCGGATCTTTCACCGTTGGTGTAACCTTCTCCCTGGTTTATCCAAAGTGTCCATGACGAAAGGATAAGGCCAGATATGAGCCCTCGTTCAGCTCCTCTTCGAATAGCATACTCATGTTCGAGGTTTTCAGAGAATTGAACAAGCCACGCTCAAAGATATATTCGGCGCAGGTCTCCAGGAACTGTGATACGTTTACAGATTGGACAAAGTTTCGTAGTTCCAAGGCATCGAAGCCAGCATTCGCGGCAACAGGTGTGCCAACAACCCGTCGAAATCGTTGGCTCCTCGTATGGGTCCAAACAGATTCTACATACCGGCGAGGATGAGGACGAATGAGATGTTAGGGTGGTGGGTGTCGTTAGTGCAGGGAGGATAGTTCTTTCTGCCATGCCAGCTGCACTCTTGCTACCACTCATAGAGGCTAGGTTTAGGCGAGCAGCGTGTGAGGATGACGCCTTAATAGACGCCTCCGGTGTCGTGGAGCTGCTTTCTCCCATAAGATCGATGTCTATGTCGCCATCATCTGCCTCGTCTCCAGAGCCCTCTAGGTGCATAACATCGCCCTCCGTGAACTGAGGTGCTCCAAACGTCTCGGCATCATCTCCGTCGATATCAACGTCGTCGTCGACATCTTGATTCTGTGAACCTCGTGTATGGAATCCGGCTCCTTGTATTCATATTCAGATGGATAGCAAATACGGACTTTGAAAATACATACCTTGCAGATTTCCAACATAATTGCCATTGGTTTCACCCAACGACTCCCAAACTTCTTCAGCTTGCCGCTGAGTGGATTCCTGCCTCTGAAGCTCGTCTAACCGCCGTGATTCAACGGCCACACACGAATCCACATGGGCATCAAGTACGCCTTGGTCGCCTCTCACAGTTTCTCCACATATTGGGCAAACGAGTTGTCCCCCAACCAAGCCTCTTGACCAACTGCTACGCCCGGAGGAAAGATCGTCTTCTTCCCTCAGCATTTCCTTGAGTTTGGCGTGCCGTTGTTTTCGATGCCTTTTGATGGATTGCAAAGTTTTGAATGTCATGTCTGCGGAATCTGCTTTAGCAGCCCTTGGTGCAATGGATTTACGAGCCTTCATTGCGGAGAGCCGACCACGGGCAGCCGTTCCTGGGCTGAAGGTTATTGAGGTCAGGCACGGCCGGATGGCTTCGAGCAGAAAATAGACGAACTCTTCCTCGAAGTCATCACGTATTGGCTCCGTAGAGCCGATTTGCTGTATTATCTGTTCTAGGCGTCCTGTTTCTAATTCTGCGTGCTTGCCCATGAGACGTAATGGGATCTTTTCCTTGCAGATGGGGCATGGTCGCGTTTCTGCACGAGCTGTTACGGTTGAGCGCGCTCACCTGCGGTGAGAGGTAGGAGCTACGAACATTTGTTGCGTTTGAGCGCCGGGGCGGCTGCAGAGGACGAATCATCATGCTCCTCGATGGCTTTTTGCTTCCCTCTGCCATCAAATACAGCCGCGATCAATATGTTGGTTTTGAAGACGGAGAGCAGAGAAAAAACTGACTTTGCGACAGAAGAAAGGGCCATTCTCAGATGATGTTGAATATGATGTATTCAAATATGCGAACGGTCGCAGATATTCAGTTTGCAGGACTCTAGAGAGACACCGACCAGATGGATTCGTCGTCGTCGTCGTGGATGCTCCGCAGAAAGACAATCCGGGGAAGCTGAGCGGTCGCCGACGGTCTCACGTGGTACGCTTTTGATCCGTTGCTCGAAGTGTCCGTCGCCCGTCACAAGGCCAGTTTTGTAATTGACTTCTGGAGTATCACCCGAGGTTTTTCCAGCCCATAAAGCATCTATCCCCCCAACAGCAATGCCCTCTTCTCCAACAGAACAATGTCTTCCCTGGATATTGAAGAGGTTATCTCAAAGCTGACTCTGTCACAGAAGATCAAGCTACTCACCGGACTGGTACGTATATTCTTTCCATTCTCACTTGCCGTTCATCATTGAACATATCCCCACAGGGATGGTGGCATACTGAACCTATACCTTCAGCTGGTATCCCTTCTATGAGGTTCAGTGATGGACCCAATGGGATCAGAGGAACTCGCTGTATGTACCTACTCTCCGAGTCCGTCTTCTAACAGATGTATTCGCTCACCGGGTATACCCAGTTTTCAACGGTGTTCCGTCCAATTGCTTCCCATCCTCTACTGGCTTAGGGGCGTCATTCGACTTGGAATTGGCGCGAGAGGTCGGAGAAGCTCTTGGAGAAGAAGCGAGAGCAAAAGGTCTGCTCTTGAAGTCTGACACCCGTGCTTCTCTTCATGGGCTTTCTGTTTAGGATGCCATGTTCTCCTTGGGCCTACGGTCAACACGCAGCGATCGCCCTTGGGAGGACGAAGCTTCGAATCCTTCTCGGAGGATCCCCATCTCAACGGCCACATTGCCGCTTCTTATATCAATGGCTTACAGTCCAAAGGAGTCGCTGCCACTATCAAGCACTTCGTCGCGAATGATCAAGAGTTTGAACGGTAAGCTTGATCTTTCGAGGCTCAACGACAGAGCTAAATGTACACCAAACTGCTAGGTTCTCTATTAGCAGTCAGTGTCAATTGTGTCTTTTCCAGACATCCTTGTTCAATGCTATGAAGGCGAGGTCAGCGAACGCGCACTACGCGAGATCTATCTCAAACCTTTCCAAATCGCAATCAAAGAGTCTAACCCTTGGGCATTAATGACTGCGTATGTCCTGCTCCTCCCCTTCCATGGCCTCGTTCTCTGACCAATATCTTTCTTAGCTATAACCGGGTGAACGGTGTCCACGTTTCCGAAGACAGCCGTTTAGTTGACGGAATCCTGCGAAAGGTAACGTCAAATTATGCGCCCATACAAACCCATCTAATGCCTACCAACTTGCAGGAGTGGGGATTCCAAGGTAAGTTGAGTCGCCTTTAATGGAACAAAGGTTCTAAAATTTCCTGCAGGCATGGTTATGAGCGACTGGATTGGTGTCTACAGTACTGTCGAGAGCATCAAAGCAGGGGTCGACCTAGAAATGCCGTACGTGCTATTCCATCTCCTCGTTCCTGCAATCCTCTCATTTTTCTTCTCCAATCCTCTAGTGGGCCAAGTGTCATGCGCGGCAGAGCTGTCGAGCGAGCTGTGATCGCGCAGAAGCTCTTCCCCGCTGATATCGACGCCAGGGTCAGGAAGGTTGGTTCACTTTCCAAGAGATATTGAACTCCACTTACTGGCGGAGCAGATCTTAGGTTTACTCAAACATGCCAGAGAGTCTGGAATTCCGTTCGATGGGCCGGAAGAAGCCCTGGACACTCCTGCCACGCGCGCCATACTGCGCAAGGCAGCAGCTGAATCTGTGGTTCTGTTAAAGAACGAGAAAGGCTTACTTCCCTTGAGAGAACAGGTTCGCAAGATTGCTGTGATCGGCCCCAACGCCAAAATTGCCATAACCTCGGGAGGAGGATCCGCTCGCCTTC
The DNA here is from genome assembly GCA_027579435.1 of Candolleomyces eurysporus. NCBI lineage: Eukaryota > Fungi > Basidiomycota > Agaricomycetes > Agaricales > Psathyrellaceae > Candolleomyces > Candolleomyces eurysporus. The sequence continues at coordinate 48,683 of JANBPK010000952.1, forward strand.
GATCCACTTATACGGTGTCTCCCCTCGAGGGAATAACCGAGGCTGCGAAGAAGACTGGTGCTGGAGTCACTTATGCACTGGGAACCTCGTCGTACAAACAACTGCCCGTGTTGAACCCCTACATCTCCACGGCGGAGGGTGGGCCTGGCATGGATATTGAATTTTGGAACGACGAGCCTTCTGCAGATTTCCTTAACCTCCATCCCGAGTTTACAGGGCACTTCAAGAGCCCCACTTGGACCACATCTACGCTCAACACCGAGTGTATCATGTTCGACGGAATCGTTGAGTTATCGTTTCCCTTTGCTTCTGGAGGTTCCGCTGAAATATATTGTTAGGACAAGAAGGTCAATTACAGTTGCTGGATGAGGGTGAGGAGATCCTTTCAGTATCTCGGGGACGTCCATCTCACTCGATATTTACTAGTTTACATGCACGTTCACCCCGGACGAGAGTGGGGATTGGGAATTCGAACTCAACCTTGCTGGACGTGGAAACTTGTTTGTGGATGGCAAGTTGGTTTTGGATTTGAGCACGAACCCTCCCCAGGGCGAATCCTTCTTTGAATTGGGCACGGCTAGCGTCCGGGCGGTCGTTCAAGGCTTGAAAGAAAATCAGGCTTATAGCTTGGAATTGCGCTTGTCGTCAGCAGAATTTGTAGGCCGTGGTCCACCGATTCAATGCTGGGGAGGCATCAGATTGGGTGCAATTCCAAAAACAGACCCTGAAGAAGAAATCAAGAAGGCCGCGCAGCTCGCAAAGGCCTCCGATGGTGAGTATTCTTTTTCCTTATAAAGAGCATTTCTGACAGTCCTCCAGTCGCTATCGTTGTAGTTGGTCTCAACCACGAGTAAGTGCAGTGTGCGACCCTATTCGGTGTGTCAAATTCGTTAACGTTTTCTAGCTGGGAGAGTGAAGGCTACGATCGTGCCGATCTTGAGTGGGTTTCCCCCTCTCTTCTCAATCGATGTTACGCTGTTGCTCATATTCTTCTCAGACTACCTGGGTTGACCAACCGTCTGGTCAGTACAGTCTTGACAGCAAACCCAGCGACCATCGTCGTAAACCAATCCGGCTCTGCTGTCACTATGCCATGGGCAAAGGAGGCCTCAACCCTCATTCAGGTCTGTATCATCCCCGTGAACTTTCTGCTAGTGGTGCTCGTGTTGATATTCTTTTTTCAGGCTTTCTATGGTGGAAACGAGCTTGGAAATGGGCTGGCTGACGTTCTCTTCGGTCGTGTCAATCCATCCGCGAAGCTACCACTGACATTCCCGTGAGTATTACACCTTGTTATACCAGTCAATCGTTTTGCAAACTTATTTTGTTAGTGCACGGCTGGAGGACGTTCCTTCGTACCCTTCATTTGGCAACCGCGTGCAGGAACACGGGAAAGTTCTTTATAACGAGGTTTGCCTTCAATAGTCCGTACTTTCCAAGGGAGGATTGAACTAAGTGTTATTGCAGGGTGTGTTCGTGGGCTATAGGGGATATGAGATCAAGAATATCCAGCCACTTTTCCCGTTCGGATTTGGACTGTCCTATTCGACATTCCAATACGACGATCTCGAAGCGACTGCACCGACATCAGAGGGGTCCTTCACCATCTCGTTCAAGATCACTAACACAAGCAACATCGGTGGCAAGGAAGTGTCGCAGATTTACGTCTCGGACCCGGAGTCGTCACTTCCCCGACCGCGCAAAGAACTCAAAGGGTTCGTGAAGACTGAACTTAAGGCGGGGGAGACAAAGCGAGTCCAGATTGCTCTAGACAGGGAGGCTCTAGGATTCTATGACGACCGCCAGACGCGGTGGGTCGCGGAGAAGGGCGTATTCCGTGTCTCTGTTGGCCAGTCCTCTGACAAGATAGTACTGGAGGGAGAGGCTAGGTTGGAGGAGACGATAGTTTGGACCGGTTTGTAAGTTGTAACAGTAATAAGAAGATGAATTCAATCGTTCAATTGCTTTCCTGCTACCTGCTATGTCTCCTCGAGGACAAGGTCAATGCCCTGGCTGCGAGCCAACTCTATTGCTTCCTGCTCCTTCTGTTGTGCAAAGATGAGCAAGGATTGTAGTATTGAGCTTTGTCCTAACGAGCAATGAGTATATCCATTCGCACGATCAGAGAGAGAATTCGGCTTGCCTTCGATGTAATGCTCGAACATCCTTGTGACTTGAGGTCTAACGTTTGCCCTCCCGGAAGCGATATTTGGCTGTGGTAGTTTTTCTATCATGGTTGACGCCATGTCTTGAAGAGCCCCGCTTGCGTCGAGTATGGCCTCATAGTCCTCCTCTATCTCTGCGTCTCCGCGGAACGCACTGAGAATCTCGTCCCATAGTCCTTGGACACCTTTTGCATCGCGGCCTATCGACCATTTGCGTCCGTCAATCCCACCGACTTTGAGAAGAATTGTATCGTCCGGATTGTTCGGAAGTGTGAACCCATAGCCCAGGATGAGCTCAGAATTCGGTTTGGGGCCATAATTGTTGAAGATCTCCTGCCCAGCAGAGATCGGACGATGAGGCACAATCGCAACCCGTTTCACAAAGGTCAGTTCATCAACCCCTCTCGGATCATTGTAGGTAATCCATGAGACGGGTTGTGCCCTTGCATGATTGAGGATATCAACACCTGGTAGCAAAACAGGCTCAGAACTTGACAGTTCGCTGTCTGTGTTTGGTAACTGCGGGTTGTCGGAGAGAACGGTCGAAGGAAATGCCCGTGATGAAAGGTAAGTCGCCGCTGCCAAGTACAGAGTCCTGTGAAAGGGGAAATAAGTCGCTTGCTGCTTAATGGAAATGGAACGGATACTAACCATTCGAATTGTATTCCCCACTCAGGTTTGCTTTGACTGACGACTTCGCGGCAGTGTGCCCATTCAGTTTGCCAGTCTCGCAGGCGATCGTTGCAAGCGCCATACAGATTGGTGCCTCTGAAGCACTCTAGCTCTTCTTGTGTAAAGTAGAGGGCCGTTAGAAGTTCGCCTTGCGGGGGTAGCAACTGGAGATATGGAAAGTGTCTGAGGTGACGAGATGATTCACTGAGAGACGCGTATCACCGAGCCAAATGAGGGATGACGCTGATAATCAGAAAGATAGTACTCACCTGTCCTTCCCTATGATCCAATGGAACACGATATAGGTGCATATCCATTGCCTGCATGACAAACTCGGAGATGCATCTTTGAGATCAAGAAGACTCGACACCGCGGCTTGGGAAGCTGGTCCTGTGACGGCCAGGTCGAATGGACAAGAAACAATTTCCTGGTCTGCAGGGGTGTCCTCTCGGGCAATAAGGCCAAGGCCAGCCGAGGCTAATGCAGATCGACATGGTCGGTGGCGTCGGTTTGGCTGGGCAAGAGGGATTTGAGGGAGATGATACCTTGGGTGAATATTGTTTTCGGATGAAAGCCTCCGCCATGGTCTAAAAGCCACCTTTTGAACGAGACTGCGGTATCAGATTCCAGATCCATTGTAGCTGGACTGACCCTGAGGGTTGGAGGGAGAACGAGGCAGAGGCGCAGGGGTTTTTCCCACAAACAAGTGATTGTGTCACTCTACTGTTTTCCACCTACATCGGACATAAGTACTACCTGCTCTGTCCTTTGTACGTTTGATGCTGCGATTCTAGCTCCCAAGACTCTCAAAACACCGACAAGAACCCGATAACTGTCCTCTTTCTTTCCAACCGGGCCACCATGGCCCAGCTCTTCTCAGGCGCTCTTCTTTTCTAGGCATTTGATCATGAATTAGCCTCTAATAGCCTGTCTTCGGCGTCAATGAAACACATACAGTTCTGGCAGCTTTTGCACAGCCAAGAAAAACTCAACAATCAAAGAGGATAACCGGGGAAGACGCTGCACTATATAAGAAGGGTTTCGTATGCAACCAAGTGTTTTGTCCTCGTCCCAATGGCCGCTCCTGAACAAGCTCCCGTCGAAGCCGTCGAGGAGAAGCAGTCGCTTCCTCCCAGCGAGCAGAAACACGAACACGAACACGCGACATATGTCGAAGTTCAGAACACCGACCTCGCGCTTGCCTTGGCTTCTGGACCGAAACTCAAGGCGAATAGTGCTCGGTCAATCCAGCTGTTCGCGATTCTCCTCGTCGCGTTCATGGGCAGTCTGTCCAATGGTTTCGATGGTTCTGGTATGGGTCCTTTCTCTCCAACCTCCACGATGGTCGCTTCGTCTCACAACCTCAACTTCGATTATAGTTATGAGCGCTGTCAATGGCATGCAGTACGTTATACGTTCCCGATTTTCCCTTGATTTTCTCATACTGACAGGGGTCGTAAGGCAATACCTGGATTATTTTGGCATTAACAGCCAAGACTCCGGAGGAGGAGTTGGCACAACGACCGCTATCATTTTTGCCATCGTATGTGGTCAGAAAGTATCGCCCTTCATACCCATTTACTAATTCATGCCGTACAAAGTATAATATCGGTATGATTGCAGGAGTTTTCTTTGCTGGTCCAATTGCCGATCGTTTCGGACGACGGGGTGGAATGGTATGCATCCTTTTTCGCTTGTTCTCTCGTTTCACGGACTGATGACTCCGTCTGACGATATAAATAGTTCATTGGAGGCATTATCATCATTGGCGGCGCGGTTGTTGTCGCTGTTGCAAAAGATATCCCGTACTTGCTAGGTGGTCGTTTCACTTTGGGATTCGGGGTCACAATCACAACGACTGCTGCACCTGCTTATGTTGTAGAGATGTCCCCTCCGCAGGTTAGTCGACTTATCATGTCAAAGTGATGCATTCTCACCGCGTATTTCAAAAGTGGAGAGGAAGGCTGACGGGATTGTACGTCATCTCAATTTTGACCGTGTTATAGAACTCGTTCATTGACTCCGGTTTATAGGTACAACAGTAAGTGGCTCTAGCAATTTGATTTGCAGTTTCGCGAATAATGACCGATTAATGACCCTTGAAGCCTTTTACTATTCTGGCTCCATTTTGTGCAGTGAGTGGCCTCTTTGAATATCTGCGTACCTAGTTAGACTGAGCTTAATGACAGCTGGTATCACTGTCGCCACCGGACGCAACTCGTCTACTCTTTCCTGGAGACTTCCTTTGGCTCTCCAGATCGTGCCAGCAGCGATTCTAGCGGGATTCGCTTGGTTCCTCCCTGAGGTAACATTACTCCGTTGACTATCCGTCGAATTGATATAGAATGACCTCTCCACTATAGTCGCCCCGTTGGCTAGTCTCGGTTGGGCGCAATGAAGAGGCTTTGAAGATCCTTGCAAAGTACCACGGCGCTGGGGACGAAAAAGCACCTCTCGTCGTCTTGGAATGGAAAGAGTTCCAGGAGGGTGTCAAGCTTGATGCGTCCGACAAGCGATGGTGCGCACGCTTCCCCTCGTATCTTTATCTATATCCTGAAATATTTTCCAGGTGGGACTACTCAGAACTCGTCAACACCCGCAACGCACGCTACAGGACTTTCATGATGTTGCTGATGGGATTCTTCGGAGTATGTCCTAGACAATTTACTGCATTTTTCGCCCAGAAACTCGTTAATTCTCTTGTAGCAATGGTCTGGAAACGGATTGGGGTGAGTGACATGATCACACGTTGAACAAGAGTATTCATGAGATGTGCCAGATATTTCCTACCCATCCTCTTCGGTGCCGCAGGTGCTAATTCGCAGAACCAACGGCTCACTCTAAACTTCGCGAATACCATCGTATCTGCGAGTGGTGCCCTCATTGGCACGTCCCTGACTGACAGAGGTACGTTTTCTCTGCTTCAGGGCGGACTCATGCTTAACCTATACCCCTCTTCCAGTGGGACGCAGAAAAATGTGGTTCTGGGGAACACTCGCGTGTTCAGGAACTCTTGCAATTGTCACTGGGTGCACCGCCAAGTGGGGCTCCACCGGTGCCAACCCCGCTGGAGCCAACGCAGCGATTGCCTTCATTTGTAGGCCTGATCCTTCAGCGCTCAATGCTACCTTTACTGATTCTCTGTAGTCATCTTTGGCTTCGTTTACAGTATTGCATACACTCCCCTGCAAGCTCTGTATCCCGCCGAGTGCTTGCATTACAATACTCGAGCAAAAGGCATGGCTACGTAAGGACTCTTGTTTTTCTTCCTTCTTCTGAACTTCATTAACCCTTCATTTGTAGGTATGCGCTCGCTGTTAGCTGTGCATCTTTCGTCAACTCTTACACGGGTCCCATCGCCTTGGAACGAATTCAATGGAGAGTGAGTATCAATCGTTTCAGGTGGGGATAGCATTTGACATTCTTTGAAGCTGTACATTGTGTATGTTGTGTGGGATCTCTTTGAGTGTCTGGTAATTTGGTTCTGTGCTGTGGAGACAAAGGGCCGGACTCTGTGAGTAATCCCCCCATGTTCGCGTACCGGCCATCGGCTGACGAAATTCTTGTTTGTTCCCTAGTGAGGAGCTCGACGAAATCTTCAGCGTTCGTAATTCCCGCTGTAGCTCGGTTCCCTTGCTGACCTGCTCTGATTTAATGTTTTCAGAGCCCTCACCCCGTTCGTGCTTCAACCACGAAGCAGAAGCTGGCGATCGTCGAGGGCAAAGCTTGAAATTGAACCGTCGATTACGTACAGGTTTCCAAGTGTATACTGCTCTGCCTCTTGCAATGCGTCGCAGATCCTTGTTCCATGTTAACGAGCGCCTATGTACAATAGTCCCTGTACGACCTGGAAATGGTCCCTGTAGAAGTCAAGGAAGCATCAAATATTATGTTCTGAGTGCCAAGTCTAATAGACTAATCGTCCCTCATGTTCTTCGAGTTCCCCGCTATTCTCCGACTTCGCGCATCCCCACGAAGCCCTTCGTCGGGCGCCCATATGGATAAACATCGTCATGAAACGCTTCTGAAGAACCACCGAAGGCAACGAATCTAACGGCGGCTAACGAATGGAGTTACTGCAAGGTGGTTGGCATATAAAGGCTCCATGACCGTTTCGACGGGGTCTACCTCGAAATTATTCCGTCCCTCATGAAAATCCTCTCCTTGTTGATCTCATGCATCTTGGCAACGATCCTTGGATCCTGCGCTGAGACCGACGGTTCAGCTGAGAAGCTCGCGGGAGGGATATCATTCCATCATGGTCATCCAAGAGTGCCCGGGAAAGTGGCTGCAGCTTGGTTCGCTGGATGGCATGCTACAGAAGGATTTCCCCTATCCAAAGTCCCTTGGTCAAAATACACACATCTGACCTACGCCTTTGCGTGAGTGCAGTCCATATTCTTGAAGGCTGGGAGGAAGATGCTGACGCCGGCGGGCATCCAGGGAAACGACTCCAGATGTCCGTACACTCAGCTTAGAAGGATCCAACCCTGCCGTGCTGCCCGACTTCGTTCGGGAAGCGCGTAAAAATGTGTGTTCAGCATGCGTACTATCACGGCATGCTTACTGATTACACCGCCCGGGTAGAATGTGAAAGCTCTGATATCAGTTGGCGGTTGGACTGGATCACGCTTCTTCTCGACGGCTGTTGCATCTCCACAAAACCGGACTGCCTTCGTCAAGACGGTCATAGGATTTGTGCGGAAGTATGATTTGGATGGTGTCGACTTCGAGTAAGCCGAAATTGCCCCGACGGATTTCACAAAGCAGTGATTCTGACAACTACATTGGCTTGCAGCTGGGAGTACCCTAACAGCCAAGGCATAGGATGCAACACCATCAGCTCAGCTGACACCTCAAACTTCCTAGCCTTCCTTCGGGAATTGAGAAGGGACCCATTGGGCGCCAAGATCATCGTAACTGCAGCGACGGCGACAAGGCCTTTCACTGCGTCGAACGGCTCGCCATCAAGCGATGTCTCCGCCTTTGCCCAACTTTTGGACTACATCGCTATCATGAACTATGACATTTGGGGACCATGGAGTCCAACTGTTGGCCCCAATGCGCCATTGGATGATACCTGCGCTGCTCCTGCAAATCAGGCAGTTTCCGCCGTAACTGCTGTTCGAGCTTGGTCCGGAGCTGGCATTCCTCTCAACCAACTCGTTCTGGGAGTCCCTGGCTACGGTCACTCCTTCAGAGTTAGACGTGGCAGTGCCTTTGTAAACGGAACAAGCGCCTTGCTAGTCGCATACCCGCCATTCGATGGAGCTGACAGACCCAAAGGCGACGCCTGGGACGATGGCGCTGGTGTCGACGTCTGCGGCGTACAAACACCCGACGGAGGGAATTACAATTTCTGGGGGTTGATTGAGAATGGATTCTTGAAACAGGATGGCACGCCCGCAGCAGGTATCAGCTACCGCTACGATACCTGTAGCCAAACGGTCAGCTATTCTTCTTAAATTTCATTTCCAAAAGCTCACTACTTCACGATAGCCATACGTCTACAACGCAACTTCCGAGATTATGGTTTCTTTCGACAACGCCCAGGTACGTTCCCACCTCCTTTTGTGGATAAGATGCATACTGACTCTGGACTCTCCTCGACGTGTAGTCCTTTGCTGCAAAAGGTTCCTTCATCCGTTCGACAGGACTCAAAGGTTTCGCATTGTGGGAGGCGGGCGGGGACTATAACGACATTCTTCTCAATTCGATCCGCTCCGCAGCAAAGTTCTGAAGATCCAGTAGTGACATGGCCGGCGGAAGCGAGCGATACTTAATATAGCTCGGATATTTATAGCAATGTGGTATTACGTTCCTTTCCTTACAGTAAGCAATGTGACGCTTCATTCCGAGTCTGCGATTTCGAACCCTGCCACATGAAGTGCGGTCGCGAACTAGTGAATGTTAGGGAAGAAGAAATCGAGCAAGATACGGAATAAACGCACCTGAACCTTGGCAATTGCATAAAGTTGATTGACATCATATCCGACTCTTTCGCTAAGGTCGCCTGATAATTCTTTAGCACACAAAGGAGGTGACAGGACGACCGCTTTACCGCTATTGTGATACATTGGATCCGCGACTGAAAGTAAAGGTAAGCCGAGCATCCTAAGTTGCCTATGGAAAGAAGCACGTACTGGGTCCTGCGCGCTCGAAAACTTGTGTTGCTGGAAAACCTTGGGTGATGAAGGACTGATGTAGATGTTAAGTAGGCATATATGAGAGAGATATGAACGGTCATAGTACCTGGTGGTCACTGCAGCAAGCCTTATTAGGGACGATCAGCCGATGGAGATTCAAACGGCCACGTAGTGTAACACTTACCGAAGAGTATCCAACAGTCAGTTCTGGACTGTAGAGAGCAGAGATATTTCTAACGAGCGCTGTGACTTCAGGAGTGCCAATGCGCTCAGGCAGTCCCAACTGGAGAGGTTCGTCCGGAGCACGATACGCCGTCATGTCCGCTTGTATCATCAGAACAATGCTGGCATCTTGGGCTCTCAATTGTTCTGGGATACATCAGCTAATGTCCAAGGAATCGAAAAGAAACATACTAGCATAAGCATCAGAGCCTAACAGCCCTTGTTCCTCACCGGCAAAGGTGACTAGCTCGAGGTTCGTGTGGAATCGGATGCGCTTGCGAGCAATGGTACGGGCGATAGAAAGGATTCCAGTCGTTCCGGAGCCATCGTCATTCCCACCAGGTGCACGGACACTGAACAATGACCCGCGACTGTCATAGTGGCTGCTCAAGATGATAGTATCGCTGGTGTCAACGACAGAGGCGTAGCGGCTGACATATCATGACAGGCATTATGAGCTATTGCATCCACGAGTACGAAAAAATCGCACCATATCACGTTTGGAGCAAATCCTGGCCTGAAGTTCTCTAGGCGACATTTTGCGCCTGTCTCTTCGATGCGGTCTTTGATCCAATTCGCAGCGGTTCTTGCCCCTGGGGAGATCGAGTGCCTAGACACAACCCCTGAGTTCCCGTCTTCTCCTGTGAGGAAACGAATATCGTTCTGGATGTGCGGGATAGATATGTTATTGACGACTGAGGCCACGGCCGGACTGAACTTCAGCTCGGATAGAACGCGTCGGACACGTTCGACGTTATCATCCGACACCACACGATAAGCGCTTGGGGACTCGGGGACGATGGTCGACTTCCAAAACCTAGGGAGACGGGTATCGATTGTGAAAGCCTCCTCCTCCGGCAAGGCAACCAGAACTGAGGTGTCGGTCCTGTATAGGACGAGCGACCCGGGGGATTCACTGGTCGAAAGCGTCTGCTGAGTTTCGTCCGGATTACGGGCGCTTAACGCGCCAAGGACGTCGTCAAGCAGAGGGCCCTGGTGGGTGGATCTGAGCAGCGATAGATCTACAGACTCGTGCTCAATCCACACCAAGCGCTTTTCAGAGCTTGGGGCAGTAAGAAGCATGCTGGGCTCCTGTGAAAGGTAGCTGCTGGAGGCAACCTGGACACAGTCTGGGGTATCGAGCCTGAAGAGACTGGAGGTGGTCTCGCCATTCCTATAATGGCCTAAGAAGCTCTGGGACAGGCATGGCGACTCGAGGAACAGGGTAGAGTTAAGAGGGGCAAGGAGCAGGAGCCCTAGGCCTGCTGCTGTTTGGATGGTTGGCATGGTCTTGAGCAAGCCGGGATATTCAACCTGGGCGATTAACAAGGAGGTAACGACAGGTATCTGGACACAGCCACCAGTACCCAGCTCTGTGGTGCGTTCAAGACGTCGAGCTCCGTTTGACAGACTTGAAGGCGGCCGCATCGCGCCAGTTTCTCTAATGACCATCAAGATCCCGGGTGTGCTACAGACATAATGGGTGAGTGTACCTCGTATTCGCGACGGCCAAGCTACTGAGTGTCGCAGCAGGTATCAGCTACCGCTACGATACCTGTAGCCAAACGGTCAGCTATTCTTCTTAAATTTCATTTCCAAAAGCTCACTATTTCGCGATAGCCATACGTCTACAACGCCACTTCTGAGATTATGGTTTCTTTCGATAACGCCGATAACGCACAGGTACGCTCCCACCTACTTTTGTGGAAAAGATGGATGCTCAGACTCTCTATCCTCCTCGACGTGTAGTCCTTTGCTGCAAAAGGTTCCTTCATCCGTTCGACAGGACTCGAGGGAGGCGGGGACTATAACGACATTCTTCTCAATTCGATCCGCCCCGCAGCAGAGTTTTGAAGATCCAGTGGCGACCGGTGAAATGGCCGGCGGAAGCGAGCGACACTTAAAATAGACACTAAGATCATAGCAATGTGGTATTACGTTCCCTGACAGTAAGCAATGTGACACCTCATTCCGAATCTGCGATTTCGAACCCTGCCACGTGAAGTGCGGTTGCGAACTAGTGAATGTTAGGGAAGAAGAAATCGAGCAAGATACGGAATAAACATACCTGAACCTTGGCAATTGCATAAAGTTGATTGACATCATATCCGACTCTTTCGCTAAGGTCGCCTGATAATTCTTTAGCACGCAAAGGAGGTGACAGGATGACCGCTTACCGCTATTGTGATACATTGGATCCGCGACTGAAAGTAAAGGTAAGCCGAGTATCCTAAGTTGCCCATGGGGGGAAGCACGTACTGGGTCCTGCGCGCTCGAAAACTTGTGTCGCTGGAAAACCTTGTGTGATGAAGGACTGGTGCAGATGTTGAGGCATATCAGAGAAAGATATGATTGGTCATACCTGATGGTCACTGCAGCAAGCCTTATGGACAGTCAGCCGATGGAGATTCAAACGATCACCGAATGTAACACTTACCGAAGAGTATCCAACAGTCAGTTCTGGACTGTAGAGAGCAGAGATATTTCCAACGAGCGCTGTGGCTTCAGGAGTGCCAATGCGCTCAGGCAGTCCCAACTGGAGAGGTTCGTCCGGAGCACGATACGCCGTCATGTCTGCTTGTATCATCAGAACAATGCTAGCATCTTGGGCTCTCAATTGTCCTGAGATACATCAGCTAATGTTCAAGGAATCGAAAAGAAACGTACGAGCGTAAGCATCAGAGCCTAACAGCCCTTGTTCCTCACCGGCAAAGGTGACTAGCTCGAGGTTCGTGTGGAATCGGATGCGCTTGCGAGCAATGGTACGGGCGATAGAAAGGATTCCAGTCGTTCCGGAGCCATCGTCATTCCCACCAGGTGCACGAACACTCCCGAATGAGCCGCGACTGTCATAGTGGCCGCTTAAGATGATAGTATCGTTGGTGTCAACGATAGCGGCGTAGCGGCTGACACATCACGATAGGCATATGAGCTATTGCATCAACGAGTACGAAAAATCGCACCATATAACGTTTGGAGCAAATCCTGGCCTGAAGTTCTCTAAGCGACATTTTGCGCCTGTCTCTTCGATGCGGTCTTTGATCCAATTCGCAGCGGTTCTTGCCCCTGGGGAGAACGAGTGCCTAGACACAATCCCTGATTTCCCGTCTTCTCCTGTGAGGAAACGAATATCGTTCTGGATGTGCGGGATAGATATGTTATTGACGACTGAGGCCACGACCGGACTGAACTTTAGATCGGATAGAACGCGTCGGACGCGTTCGACGTTATCATCCGACACCACACGATAAGTGCTGGGGGACTCAGGGACGATGGTCGACTTCCAAAACCTAGGGAGACGGGTATCGATTGTGAAAGCCTCCTCCTCTGGCAAGGCAACCAGAACTGAGGTGTCGGTCCTGTATAGGATGGGCAACGCGGGTGATTCACTGGTCGAAAATGTCTGTTGAGTTTCGCCCGGATTACGGGTACTCAACGCGTCAAGAACGTCGTCAAGGAGAGGGCCCTGGCGGGTGGATCTGAGCAGCGATGGATCCACAGACTCGTGCTCAATCCACACCAAGCGCTTTTCAGAGCTTGGGGCAGTAAGAAGCATGCTGGGCTCCTGTGGAAGGTAGCTGTTGGAGGCAACCTGGACACAGTCTGGGGTATCGAGCCTGAAGAGACTGGAGGTGGTCTCGCCATTCCTATAGTGGCCTAAGAAGTTCTGGGAGAGGCATGGCGACTCAAGGAACACAGTGGAGTTGAGAGGGGCAAGGAGCAGGAGCCCTAGGCCGGCTGCTGCTTGGATGGTTGGCATGGTCGTGAGCAAGCCGGAATGTTCAACTGGGCGCTTGAGATATGACCACAGGTATCCGGGCACAGCCACCAGTACCCAGCTCTGTGGCGCGTTCGAGCTCCGTTTAACAGCTTGAAGACGGCCACATCGCGCCAGGTCCTCTAATGACCATCGAGATCCCGGCTGTACTACAGACATAATGGGTGAGTGTACCTCGTATTCGTGATGGCCAAGCTACTGAGCGTATTGTACCCAGACGCTGCTATTTCACGACAACTTGTCGACAAGATCTACGAGAAGCGTAAGGCAGCTGCGCTCGACCTCGAGAAGTCCGTTCATACGATACACATCCCTCGGACGCTAGCTAAACATCTCTTAGGCAGATACGAGAATGCCATCAGCAAGGAGAGCAGAAGCGAATCAACCAGATTATCGACCAGCTGGTTGAGATGTTCAGTCAGACCTCAAATCCCCTTCATATCAGAAACGGTGGCCTGATCGGTCTGGCTGGCACGGCCATTGCCCTTGGAGTCGACATTGCCTCGTATATGGACAAGTTCATTAACCCTCTGCTCAGCTGCTTCATCGATTCGGAGAACAGAATCCGCTATTTCTCTGCCGAATGCCTGTACAATATCGCCAAGGTCTCTAAGGGGGAAGTGCTAGTTTACTTCAACGACATATTTGATGCGTTGAGCAAGGTAGGTCCTTCATGCATCGACGTCCGGCTGTTTCTACATCTCATTCCTCGTTTCTAGCTTGCGGCTGATTCAGAGTTATCGGTGAAGAATGGAGCCGAATTATTGGACCGTCTCCTCAAGGACATTGTCGCCGAATCAGCCTCGGTGTACATTCCAATGTACCCAGAAACAGCCAAAGCTCGCAATGAGAAAGACGCCCAGAGTAGTGTACTCGTCGATTTGACCACCAGCTCCGAGGAAGGCCCCAAGAAAGCTTTCTCACTTGCTCACTTCATCCCCTTACTGCGCGAACGGATCTACGTCGTCAGTCCGTTTACAAGAAGCTATCTTGTCTCCTGGATAACTGTGTTGGATTCGGTACCAGAACTAGAGCTTATAACGTACCTTCCCGAGTTCCTGGACGGACTTCTGTTGGTGGATTTCTTTATTGTGTCAGGGGCGCATTGCTCATCACGTTCGCCAGGAAATATCTCTCGGATCCCACTGAGGACGTGCGTGTCGCCACAGAAAATCTGCTAGCAGATTTCCTACGGGAAATTCACGACGTAACAATCGTCTCTCGGCAATTCGAACATCATGCTCATGCCAAGGAGAAATATCGAAGTTCGTCGACCTTGGCTCACCGACATGATCCTGAGAGTGGCCAGGAGGGGGAAAGTGACCAGAAATCGCATCAGGGCAGTGAACCCGCCGTGAACCACGATATCACTTCCGAACTAGACGATCAAGATATCGGATGTAAGTGCTTCTCATCTCAACCGGTTGCACAATAAGCCAACTAGCTTTCAGCGTGGGTCCCAGGACAAGGTGTCAAGATTGATTTCCCGTCTATTGTCGACATTTTATTACAACAGCTGGACGGAGAACGTAAGTTTTACCCTCTTTTTTCTTCTTTCTCCCTGGTGTTGAGATCGATACAGACGACGAGATTCAGCAATCTACTGCACTGCGATGGCTCGCAGAATTCGTTAGTTTCGCACCAGAAGTCATGGTGCCCTTCACCCCTCGATTGATTCCCGCTATCCTTCCCAATTTGGCGCACCATGTTTCGATGATCCAGAACGCCGCCAATCGAACCAACAAGTTTCTTTTCAACGTTATCCAGAATCTTCCCATTGCGCAAGAGGCTGTCCCTAGTCCGGGTGCTAGCGTTTTGTCTGGTGCAGAGAAGATACCAACTGCGAAATTTCCAAGGTCCCCCACACCCACCATTTCTGGTCCATCCGGTCGACAATCCGTTCTCAGTAATCAGATACCAAGAGATGTCTCCTCTCCGGACCTAACTCTAGACGGACAATCAATCCAACGGTCAAGAAGTGGGACTGTAACCGATTCATCCTCGGCCCCTCGTCCACCCCAACTTGTGGATGTGACGACCTCTAATCCGGATGCCAGTCGATCACACTCCCCGGTTGCTTCAGTACACAGCCAAGGCGGAGCCAATTTGCAACTACAACCACAGGAAGAAGCTGCAGATCCGTTTGACTATCAGGCCGCTGTAAACGAGTTGACCATTCAGTTCATCAGCGAGTTCGAGGAAACAAGGGTTTCAGCGCTTAAATGGCTTATTATGCTGCACCAGAAAGTACCGAAGAAGGTTCGTGGCTCTAGAGCACGCGTTGTTTCATTATTGACTTTTTACAGATCTTGGCTATGGATGATGGAACATTTCCTGCATTGCTTAAGACCCTCTCTGACAGCTCGGAGGAGGTGAGGCACAAATTTTTAGATACCCGTAGCGATTTCTGACCACCGTGTCATCAGGTTATCAAACATGACCTGCAATTGCTCGCCCAGATATCCTCAAGTTCGGAAGAGAACTATTTCAAGGCATTTATGATGAATTTGCTGGAGCTCTTCAGTACAGACCGCAGACTCTTGGAAACTCGCGGAAGTTTGATTATTCGGCAGCTCTGCGTCAACCTGAATACAGAGAAGATCTACAAGACTTTTGCTGAAATACTGGAAAAGGAAGACGTGAGTTTATTCAAGATTTATGCCCCTCCGACCCGAGTTTCACCTTTCCATTTCTCAGGACCTCGAATTTGCAAGCGTGATTGTGCAGAAACTCAACATTATCCTCACCACATCTCCGGAATTGGCAGAATTTCGAAGGAGGCTTAAGAGTCTGGAGAATCGGGTAAGCGTCTCGGGCCACCCTCTTTACTGCTCAGAATTCTGACCAGATATACAGCAAGACGGACAGGCATTGTTCACCACTCTCTATCGTTGCTGGTGCCACAACGCAGTCTCTGTATTTTCTCTTTGTTTGCTAGCTCAAGCCTACGAGCACGCCTCCAATTTACTTTACATTTTGTACGTTCAGTGAATTTCGCTAGGATATGCTTTACTCACTCAATTTCTACAGTGCCGAATTGGAGATTACTGTGCCTATGCTTGTTCAAGTGGATAAGCTCGTTCAGCTTATAGAATCTCCCGTGTTCACCTGTGAGTCTTTCCTTTTTCTTTAGATGCCGATGGAAGCTCACTCAGTACCTTCTAGATCTTCGGCTTCAGCTACTAGAACCAGAGAGATACCCCTATCTCTTCAAATGCTTGTATGGTCTTTTGATGCTGCTGCCACAGAGTAGTGCATTCGTATCTCTGAGGAATCGGCTGAATGCCGTCAATTCCGCAGGCTTTTTGCAAGTTTCTCCCAAGATGTAAGTCCCCTTCATCTATAGAGCGAGATTACCATCTCATGCACATACAGAACAACAATGGGATCTATGTCGGGTCGAACGAAGATGGGCCGAGATGAAATCAAATGGCAAGATCTGTTGCAGCACTTCCGCCAAGTGCAAGCGAGGCATGAGAAGGCGAGAAGGCAAGCCACGGGGGTGGACGCTTCTCCCCTATCTGGTTATCCAGAACTCGAGAAGACCGAGGTCTACAATGAGAAGACCACAAGGACTAGTGGGCGAGTTCCGATGAGACGGAGAGTAACTGGGGGCGATTTAGGATCCACCACCGTTCCGACTCCAAGGAGCGGAGTTTTATCACCACTCAACCCTAAAGCTAGGGGCCCTGGTGGGATAACAGGCTTGACATCGTCCCATGCGGGTGTGGTGACGAACAACTTGAATGCAGCAGCGTCACTGACACAAGCGCAGAAGGGCCGCAGGCCACCCGATTTATTGCGAAAGTGATGGTTCCGGAGCTCTTGGGGGTTCGTTCTATGTCAATGTGAATGCCATGGAATTTCGGGCAAGTGTCATTCATATACCCTATTTCTTCAGATTGTTCCATAGACGGTACTAGTTATACCTAATCATTGTCGATCTTTGTCATGTCTGCGAGCCAGCGTCGACTAACAAGTTACTACGGATAATTTCGACGTCTTCATCAGAAAGGCCGATATACTGCCTCACGTAGTGTTCAACGCCGCCGTACTTCTCGTCGAAATGCTTCAAGAAAGCTGCCATAGTTTCATGGCTAGGAATGTCCTCAGAATCCACCCTCCGAAAGCGAAAGAAGGAAGAAGGGACATTACCGGCATGTGAACATGTTCAACGCGGCTTCATTGTTGGAAGCAAATAAAGGCTCCTTTGAAAGGCGAGCCATGATCATTTCGCGGGCTGGCTCTCTTCCAACACGGGTTAGAGCGTAGTCTTGAGCAATTGCATCATCGTCGACGCCGGCAAGCTAGAGAGACGTCAATTCAGTACCACCAATCGAGAAAGACTAAAATATGCATACCCTCAATAGAATAGCTGCCATGATACCGGTCCTATCCTTTCCCGCAGTACAGTGGAAGACGCAGCCCTCATTGGGATGATCTCGGACGTGACGGAGGATAGCCCCAAATGAGTGGCCTCCGTGATCCAATATTTGCGAATAGAGCTCGATGAAGGCCTTTCCGTGAATGAGAATCAGGCGAGAGTGTGGATGAGAACACTACCCCTCACCTCCGTCTTCCCACTAGCATATAGCTGGTATCGTCTAAATGCAGCAATGTAAGGCAAGATATTATATGTCTGCGGCGTACCCGGCACGTACGCACTTGGCCATCATCTCCGGACTGTAGTCCGCTGTCTGGAATACAGGTATATGGACAACATCCATGCCCTCGATCTTGGGGAAAGGTGCCTCATACTTTCGAATTTCAGTGTCGGATCTCAAGTCATATACTTTGGTGACTCCGAGGTCTCTCAGTATGGTCTTCCCTGATGATGACTTCCTCAGTAACGCTTGGATAGAAGAAGGGAGAATGTAAGAGGACCCTCATCGGTTATTCCGGATAGCTCTGCAGAGCGTAAGAGAAGCTTTGGTTTGGTGATCTTGCCTGGATGGGTGGTGGAGGGATACGAGCCGAGATCCCTGACGTTTATAACGCCCGGAATGGTGATGAAGGGTGGTTTTGAGAGGATCTCAGCGACATAGGTAGGATCGAGGGGGTCGAGGTCGTGCATGGTGGGTAGGAGGTTGCAGTGGACGGACTTTGAGTTGGATCATGCCGGAATTAAATGGCGAATTCAAGTGGGTCACATTTCATGCTCAAACACGAAACCGCCGGCCCTAAACTCACGTGTCGGGTCCCTAATTTTCCACCGCGCGTCTTGCCTTCATCACTCTTGACACCATGGAGCCCTCCTCGCCCATTCTTCCTCCTTCCGACTTTCCCCCAAGCAGTGCCCCAGATCCATTCGAATCCACCCCTCATCCCGGCTCGGCGCCCAGACGCCCAGCAACCAACGCATTGACCCTTGACGATGAGGCCGACGAAGACCAGGACACCCAGGACACCGGCGCGAGCAGGAAACGTCGAAGGCAAAGAACACAAGCCAACGGTGACGTGCCTCTTGTGAAAGATGCTGTTGGAGAAACCCTGGGCGAAAGCTTCGAGTCTTTCTTGCGATCGTGCGTGGTCTCCTTATCGCGTCGCGTCGAGCATTCCTAACAACACGAACAGATTCACAGAATCAGTAACTCTGGCAGCGACACCAGGGTCAGATGGGATGGCTCCTAGTGCAGGAGACGCGGAACACATCTATATCGAACAAATCCATTCCATGCGGGAGTACAACCTGACCACCCTTTACGTCGATTTCGGCCACGTACTACTCCAGGATGAAGTCCTTGCCAACGCGATTCAAACTCATTATTATCGCTTCCTCCCATATCTGCGTCGCGCTCTCTACAATCTCATCGCCGAATACGAACCCGAATACCTCAAAATCAACCCCACTGCCGCATCAGCCGATTCCGACAGTCTCCAATCGAGAGAATTTAGCATCGCGTTCTATCACCTGCCCTTGGTCTCTGGCATTCGCGAATTGCGAATGGATAAGATTGGCAGACTTACTAGCATCAGTGGGACGGTCACTCGAACCAGTGAAGTACGACCAGAGTTGCTATATGGCAGCTTCATCTGCGAAGTTTGTAATGGGTTGGTGCACGACATCGAGCAGCAGTTCAAGTACACAGAGGTTCGTAGTATCTCCAGATTCTGAGTATCCATGTACTAATATGTCTCCTCTAGCCGTCTTTGTGTCCAAACGCGTTATGTGGTAACAGGACTGCATGGCAATTGCAAATCGACACCTCTAAATTTACCGATTGGCAAAAGGTTCGAATCCAGGAGAACGCTTCAGAAATCCCTACCGGATCTATGCCGCGGTCCTTGGATGTTATTCTGCGTGGAGAGATGGTGGAGCGAGCGAAGGCCGGAGACAAATGCGTGTTTACTGGTACATTCATCGTCGTCCCGGATGTCAGCCAGTTAGGCCTACCTGGTGGGAACCGAGCGGAAATGCAACGCGAAGCAAGCAGAGCCTCCAATATGACCTCTGGCGTAGGTGGAAATGGTGTCACTGGTTTGAAGAGTCTGGGTGTTCGAGATCTGCAATACAAGACGGCCTTCCTTGCATGCATGGTTCACGATGCAGATGCCAGAGTAAGGCTCAGTTGTGCAAGGGATATCTATTCACTGACACTTTTCGGTAGAATGGAACGAACATTCGGGGAGAGGAGGCGGCTGAAGAGGACAGCGGCCAGTTCTTTATCGACTCCCTCACGACTGCTGAATACGACGAGCTCCGCGCAATGATCGACTCGGATCACATCTACTCAAGACTTGTTCAGAGTATCGCCCCTACGGTCTATGGCCATGAGATCGTGAAGAAAGGTTTGCTGCTGCAGCTTATGGGAGGTGTGCACAAGCAGACGCCAGAAGGAATGCATCTTCGTGGCGACATCAATATTTGCATCGTCGGCGACCCGTCAACTTCGAAATCGCAATTCTTAAAGTGCGCTCAAACAATCCCTCTCGAATATCCACTAACAGGAGCTTCAGATACATTTGTTCCTTCCTGCCTCGGGCCGTGTACACTTCTGGAAAGGCCTCCTCAGCAGCAGGTTTGACGGCTGCAGTGGTCAAAGATGAAGAAACTGGCGACTTCACCATTGAAGCTGGTGCCCTGATGCTCGCTGACAATGGCATCTGCGCCATTGACGAGTTCGACAAGATGGATGTCTCTGACCAAGTCGCTATTCACGAAGCGATGGAACAGCAGACCATTTCCATCGCAAAGGCAGGAATCCACGCTACACTGAATGCCCGAACCTCGATCCTTGCCGCCGCAAATCCCATTGGTGGACGCTATGACCGAAAGAAATCTCTCCGGGCCAATCTACAAATGAGCGCTCCTATCATGAGTCGATTTGATCTGTTCTTCGTCGTCCTAGACGAGTGCGACGAGCGAATCGACAAGAATATCGCCCAGCACATCGTTAACATCCATCGGTATCAAGATCAGGCTATCCAGCCAGAATTTAGCACCGAAACTCTGCAAAGATTTATTCGGTATGCTAGGACATTCCAGCCAAAGGTACAGTAAGATTTGATCGTTAATTTGTGCAAACCTGAACTGGCGCTTTAGATGACCCGAGAGGCTGCCGATCTCTTAGTCGAGAAATATCGCCTTCTGAGACAGGACGACCTTAGCGGCAACAAGAACTCGTATCGTATCACAGTCCGACAATTGGAGAGTATGATTCGACTTAGTGAGGCAATTGCAAGAGCCAACTGCACGAATGAGGTGGGCACCTCCCATACATTCTCTCATTCGTTATATCTGAACTGTCGCCCTAGATTCAACCTGCCTTCGTACGAGAGGCATACAGTCTGCTTCGACAATCCATCATCCACGTTGAACAGGATGATGTCGAGTTCGAGGAAGAGGAATCGCGCGGTGAGCGCAATGGTAACAATGGTGGAAGGAATGACGACGATGACATGTATGGAGATGATGCACCGATGACTATGGATGAAAGCTCTGCTCCTCCTGCGGTCAGACAGGCATCCGTAGCACCGCCCCATCCAGCCGGTTCGACCTCAGAGGCTGAAAATCTTCCAGAAGGGACGCCTGCACCAGCACCACAACAACAACCTAAGAGGAGCATGAAAATCACACACGACAAGTACTTGCAACTTCAAGGACTCATCATCATGCATCTGACCGCTCATGAAAACGCAACCGGAAAAGGAATGGATAAAGACGAGCTCATCGACTGGTACCTTGAATCAATGGAAGAGGAGTTTGAGAACGTTGACCAGATCGAATATGAAAGGGAGCTCATTACGAAGATGCTTCGTAAACTGGTCAAGGTCAGTCACCCGACCATTCAATTATGACTTGATACTGATGTTCACCTCAGGACAACTACCTCATTGAAGTCAAGGGAGACGTGCAGGAGTCCCTTCCTTCGGAGGCTACCACCCAGTCGTCGGCCACCGCTGAAGAAGGCGAAAATGTCCGTACATATTATATGGTTCACCCTGGCGTCGATACAGAGGAATCGTCAATGCCCTCAGGATTGTAGTCGTCCAAATTTTATATCTATATTCTTTTCGCTGTCGCTCCCATCTGTCTTGCTGCTGTCTTGTATTGTAGAAAACTAATTGTATTCCAAGCTGATACCCGAGTGAGTTGGATGAGGGAGACTGGGAACAGTTGGGTAACAGGCGCCAGCCAAAAAAGGCAGGCTCGCGTCGCGTAACTAGTCCCTCACCACACGTGAACATGAAAGCATTTACTACGCCCTGCTTCTATGTTCTTCTCGTGCCGATTATAGGCAAGCCGAATCAAGACATAAGTTCCTTTCATTCAAGAGCCCTTGCGACCGACCCTCTCCAGACGACGCCGTGGTTCATCAGGAAGACCTACAACATTAGTCTCCAGTCTTGAATGCTCTTATCCAAGAAGCTCATCGCGAAGTCCTAACCCGTTTGTTCTCAACTCCTGCAACAAGGCTCGGGATGGCTTCGGACCCTCTCATTGTTCCTACGATTACAGTCACTGGGGCACTGCACTTTGTGGAGGTTCCCCCGGATGCCCGGGCTCAAGAGGTCGTCCAGAAGGTTACCGAAATCGATGGAGTCAAGGAGGAAGTGTTAGGAGGACTTGAAGACTCTGGCTGGGCTTTGCAGCGGATTCGCGTCGAACAAGCAGGTAGAGCTTGGGAGGAAGATGAGCTGTTGAACTTGGGAGACGGTGAGCAACCACCTCCTCTGCATGACCCGGTCGTCCGTCCGTCTAACAGGAAGTTTGATTAGGGATTGTGCAGAGCAGTACTGCCATTGCTCCCATAGTGAACGCACCTCACCTCAAGTCTCCTTCTGTCATGCGCCATTTCTCGTCGTTCCCAATGACTGCTCATCTCCACCACCCAGTCCTGCGTTTGGTCTCCTTGCATCCACAGCTCGTCCTTACATTGCATTTCTCTCGCGTGCCAGAGATTGACGACGATTTTGAGTATAAGCTATTTATATCGAGGACCACGACCGTGTCAACAGCGATAGACAGTATCATGGAGGAATTGGGTCTCGCGAAATCTATCCCAATACCAGGTGCCGGTAACCTGGAATACGTCCTAGAGGAAGTCTGGACGGACGGGGATTCTCAGAGTGCGTGTATTTCGCCTTGGTGTACGTGAATATTCTAATGCTTCTCACAGAGGCTACAAGGCTGCCGGGCTCAGCTCTCGTCCATGAACTCTTGAAATACAGATTCGCACCGAACCCCTTCGGGCCAGAGGCTAGGCGTACCTACCGATTCTGCGTCCCCGAGGAATGGTATCGCCGCTCAAAGTCTAGAAATGTTTCCACTGAGTCGCTGGAGCCCTCAGACGTGACGCTGAAGAAACTAGCCTCGCTTCAGGAATCAGACGATGATAGCGATGGAAGTGACGACGAAGGGACGGCCAAGATGGTCAAGCAGCAGTCTAGCGGGACGATAGAAACGACAAAGTCGGTGGAGGAGAAAGGTCTAGTGACATCCAAGCGACTGTCAAGTGTGTTTGACGGTTGGCTGTATTCATCTCCGACCCCAGAGAAACGTTCAAGCGTCACCGCGGAAAGCAGGAAGAGTGTCAGCGAGCCAAAGCTGCTGGAGCAAGCTCTGAGTAGCAACAGACACGAACCCGGCCATGAGGAAGATGGCTCGAATTCTCAGTTCAGTGCCCAATTTGAAGAAATGCTTGTGAGCTCCAAATCTGATGAACTTCATCATATCGCTCTAATACTTTGGTTAGGACGAACTGGGACTCAAGGAAGAGAAACGTGTTGCTATGCGATCTTTGCCACTTGCTCGGAAGAAGTACCTCTTGCGACAAAATCAGGAATTCCGGAACAGCAACCAAGCGGGGCCCTCTCGACATGGCCATCAGCCATCGTACTCGGCGTCATACAGTCCTGCAACTGCAGCAGCACTCATCCCTCGCCTTGTACCTCAGCTGACCGGAGACACGAGTTTCATGCGACGATTCTCGATGACAGGATGGGGCTCATCTCCTCCCGCTATCCCTGAGGTCTCTTCGAAATCAGCGTCTCCGGGGTACCAAATGCCAGCCCCTGAGGATAACCCTGTTGTAGAGGAACCTATGCCCCTGCAGCCGCAAACCACNGGGGGGACTCTGGAGCAGCTGGTGGACGTCTTCCGGAGGTGACAAGTCGACGCCGACAAAGAAGAAAGAAGTTGGCAACTCCGCCAAGTCGTATATCAGCGCAATTCAGAGCTGCAAGACACCTGATATGAAACTCGTGAAGCATCTCATCAGCCTTCGGGTCCATCTGTCAACTGCGAAGCTGGCATTTATCGAGGCCTTTGTGGTCGCTGAACAAGGGTTGCAAGTTTTGGGTTCTTTGCTAGCGACCATGGTTGGTAAATCTGGCAAACGAAAGCGCTTGACGGAAGTAGAAACAACTGTTTTGGTCGAACTCATCAAATGTTTCCGTGTTCTCCTGAACACCGAGGTATAGTGTTCGTGTTGCATCCTCTTAACTCACGACTGATAAAGTCCCAAGATCGGTTTCAGTCAAGTTCTCGCCTCTCCGACCGTCATAACACACATCTCCTACTCTCTGCATACAATGTCCCTCAAGGTCCATACCCTGGCTGCGGAGTTATTGGCCGCCATATGCATCCTCTCCATGAATGAGGGCCAGAAAGCTGTCCTGTCGGCACTCTCCGATTTCCGCGTCGCCTATGATGAAAACTTCCGCTTCGAAACCCTAATATCGACACTCCGACCCCCTGACATAGATATCGACGCAGAAAGCGATAACGAACATGGTTTTGGCAGCGATGAGGAAGGGGTATGGGAAGCAAGGACAGCTTCCATGGCCCTGATCAATGCCCTCACTACATGTCCTGAATCGTTAGAGGAGCGTGTCATGCTTAGAGAGGAGTTTACTCGGAGAGGTCTAAACGAAATCATCGTGGTATGTTTTACACTTCAACCAGTCTGCAAATGACCTGATTCTTGAATTTCACGAAATAGACTCTCCGGTATATTAAACCACCTGACACATTGCAAACTCAACTTGACGTGTACACTGAAGAGAAGTTCGAAGATGAAGAGGACATGAGAGAACACGTCCGTCACACTGTTGCCCAGGTCGACAAGGGAACAGGATCATCGGAGTCCGACGACGTCGCTCAAGGACTTATCCAACTTGCCAGACAGCATGAAGAACTGTATCCGATGATGCTCGACATTCTCAAGCACTATACCCTCATTCTGCAGAGAGATATTGGAGTGTAGGTGCTCAGTGCCCTTCAGCAGAACGATGTCCTAATATTCGCATTTATAGCCAATTGAAAGCTGACCTATTTGCCATTCTGGACCGATTTGTTGAACAAGTCGCCAAGCTTGAAACCTTGTCAGTATCTATCTTCTTTTTGTCTGCCACCTCACTCAATGACCCTACCCCAGAGACGACAACTGGACGGAGTTCTTAAAACATTTTTCGGCTTCCGTGCAGCACATTACTGGACAAGTTGCAGACGTGCGGGCGCCGGACGACAGCATTGCAAATGATGTTGTCGAGGCAGAGCTGGAGACTCTCCGGAGGCAAGTCGAGGAGCTCAGTGAGGAGGTGAGGATACTCAGCCTGTAAATATACATCATACCATTGACTGACCTATCGTGTCCACAGCGGTCGGGGCTCCGTGTCGAGCTCAACGAGCGGGTTGCGGAGATCACGACCCTGAAGTCGCTACCAGGATTATCTGCCTCGAATGGTAAAAACAACACCAGAGGCGGTAATGAGGTATGTACTGGTCTCTCCTCTCCCCCTTCTAGCTCTGAGATATGTCCCAGGGGTTTCATGGTTTGGTTCAAAGACTCGTTCAGAAAGAGAAGCAGGTGCTTCAGCTTCAGACTGAACTCGATAAATTCAAGGCTCAAAATCCAGGGGAAAGTCGTGAAGCAGTATGTCCTAATTTTGAGCATCTACTAGCACTTACCATCTAACGACATGTTAGGACGAGCGAGCGAAGCGGGAAAGGGACAAAATCAAGTGGAATACCTTGATGGAGGAAATAGCAAAGCTCAAGCATAAGGTACACCCAACGCATTTTCCTTCTAAGAATGGTCAACTGAATTCATCTTCTTGTGTTTTCAGATACCAGAGCTGGAGGATATGGTCTCGCGGAAGGATAAAGAAATTTCATACCTCAAGCGCGCGCTTGAATCTGTCTACACCCGCTTCCAATCCCGG
>JANBPK010000953.1:0-46711 GCA_027579435.1 Candolleomyces eurysporus
TTGTTTTCCACGCAACTGGCCAAGTGAACGTGTCGCCGGTGTTGGTGAGATATATCCATAATGCCCCCCATCAAATATCGTGCTGGAGCCGGTAGATGTGGGCTAGGTAACATGGTGAAAAACGGGAGAAAAATGCGGGGTTCGTTGAGGCTTCGCTGATGGGACCAAGCCTCCTGGTGGAACGGGACGAGGACGAGGATGAGGAGTTCCAGGTGAGATGTGATGAGGAAGCGACGGAGCTCATGGGGAAGGGCAGGCAGTGGTCACGAGCCAGGAACAATCTCTGCGAGACCCAGATCTGTTGTCGTCGTTGGAAAGCTGAATGACTGAGCACTGGGAAGTATTGCGAAAATAGGGGAAGTTTCTGGGGNTAACCTCGATGATGGTGGACCTGACAACTCGCCTAAGTGCTCCACCGTACCCTCCAAAGGTAGGACACGGGTATCCACGACACCTGGAATTGACGCAGCGTAACCCTGCTCGTACCTAGTGGGGGCCCGTACCAATCATCCTTCGTTTGCGTTCTTCTCTAGATCCGACAACGAACATTCAACCTCATCTCCTAAAGCTCAGTGATAGGCAAATATAAAAATAAGGTTATCGTCTCCGGCTGTCCCTTCCCATATGAAAGCGAGTCACAATGGCCGTGCTTCAGCGCGCAAGCTGGGACTCACCTAGGACCCACCCAACATGCCCATTTGGCGAAAAGACAATATACAGCTCAAGTTTACTTTTGCTAACTTGTATGTAGCTTGATCTTAGCTTAAGTTAACATGCTCTAACTTGGTTTGACTTGAATGTTAACGTGAAGTAAACGTGTTGGGGAAAGATTTACTTAAGCTGAAAAAGTTGAAAAAGTTAAATTAGTAAGGGAACAAGTTACGTGCACAAGTAACTTTGTTAACCACCGAAAATTAGGAGCTTGCTAGCGATACCGCCGTCTCCTTCGTGTTGCAGGTGCGGCGGGTGCCACTTCATTACGCGTATTCTGCCTGTCTTCACTGCCGCCTCATGATTCCCCCAATTCCAGTCGGTTCGGCCATCGGATGCTGCTACGAGAACTGGCCGGTGACACACACGAGAAGGTGGACGTGACATCCAAGGGTTTTCGGATGCTATGAGGATAGAGCCTATCATTTGTATACTACTGCGCTAATGACATCTGAACGATAGCAAGAATGGGGAGAGACGATCGGGGGATAGCAAGATTGGGAGAGAGCTACCGTTGGAGGATCGCACAAGGGTTCAAAGCACGTTTGGAAGACAAGGGTTAGATATTACTCATGCAACTACATGAATCCATAGGTACAATCATAATTACATGCACCAGAATAAGTAGGCCAGAAATATTCAACACTCGTCCAATCGCTCGGCCTCGTTCAATCCTTCGATGTAACCGTTGCACTGATAAAGATCATGGAGAGCATTGGCAAGGTTGTTGAGTGATATAGGGCGATTTGGATGGGGGGAGGAGCAGAGTGCAAGCGCTTTACGATACAGGGGGTGAACCGGCTCGTTGAAGTGTGTGGTGCAGTGGTTTGGGAAATGGGTAGGTGACGAAAACAATACGAAAGCGCCAGATGCACCGCGCTTGTTTTGGAGAAGAACGAGAGTGGGCTGTCCATAAGGGATGATCCGAGTTGAGTGGTGGCATCCGAAGTCATGCTTCACAAGCACAATTGCGAGGAGTACCCTAGATAGCCATCCAATCGTGGCCAGTCGAGATTCCGCTATCAATGAAGCAGTTAGAAACGAAGAGAAGAGCTGCTCACCAGATAATCACCGTTGAATGCAGCCACACATCTTCATATTGCAGTCGTCGGCCTCAACCCAGCCTAATTGCCGGTTCCCTGAATCAAAGCGAGGCCCTATCGCGCTCCCTCATTCCTCCAAGGCTTGTGGATTTGTTGGAGATCATGGAAGCGCGTAAATGCTGTAGGAAAGAGAGGGCAAGCAGGTGCTTGTCAGGGTGGAGGCAATTCTCGTAGCAGTACGTACCTTTGGGCATCTTTCGCCTTGCGCAAACGAAACACTTCTGGACTTCTCGGACCATCCTTCACGGACTCGGAGGGGTAGCATAAGCTGAGGGTATGGTCACAATGCGGAGGAGGGACAAAGTGGGTGGCATTTTCACTCTGCCGGGGATGAATCTCTTGGCGACTTCTATCCATCAGAGCTTCGAATGAGTATTCGAGACTGGCTATTTGGCAACACCGCCCGTCAACAAACAAAGATTTGGGGAGCGATATACGGGCCTTCCATCATGATACTGTATTGATTCTCCTCCCTTCTCACCGGAAGGCTGCACTGTCTGTCTTACCATCACCTCACGACGCAACTTCTGCGGCCTCCAACCTCCCGCCCACCAGCCGCGTGCTTCCTCCTTCGACGATAGCTCTCGGGTCGCTGGAATTATGGTTGCTAACATCAACCTGCCTTAGCGAGTATAGTCGAAGACGTCCCGCACACACTACTCCTGAGGCAACACTGCCAGCGATGGGTTCACCTAAGGAACATTTTCAAAGACATTCGCGGCTCAGTTTCTTACATAGTGGGATCCTCCCTCCTCGTTCATATTTGACTACTGACTTGATCTCTCTTTTCAGACTTCTGCTACTTGAACAATTTCAAATCCTCCAGCCAGCTGTCACCAGCGAAGGCTCCGACAAAACTACCAGGTCTGATGTTTTGACCTCGGCCTGATGGCCCCTTCTGCACTCGCTCTCAGCGCCATATGGACGCCAACATTTACGAGCCAGCCTCAGTGAGACTTTATAGGTGCTCTAACCTTTGTTGCTAACCCTGTTTATTTTCCAACCGTCGACCGTCGACCGTTCACCCGATGCTCAGCTTGCATTTCCGAACTCGCAAGGATCCCTAACTCAACACTTGTCGTCATATGAAGCTACGATCACCCGTTGCATTACTACTCATGAACATACAACCCTCGGGCCAAGAGCCACCCAACTTCTCTAAATCCTGACCACCGTATCTCAATCATTACGATTCTTATGTCTGGATCTGGAATGTAACACTCAACTAAGTGAGAAATTAAAATGTAAAAGTCCAACTAGTATACAAGTTAATCCCGACTACGAGTCTGTGTCCTCCGAATCATCCGAGTCTTCTAAATTGTGTGATTCCTTCCATTCGGCATACAGATCTTCCAATTCTGCCTTCAAGTCTTTGATTTCGCACCGATCTTGGTCGTCTCCAGTAACTTCATGTCGCTTTTCGAGAAGCTCCACAAGGGATATGACATCGCCTGCCCTATATCTGGGTCCAGGGGGGCAGAGAACCAGCAGTTCACGACGGAGCGATATGGCTTCATCAAGAACCTCCATGGCTCTGCTCTGCTCAAATTGAGAGAGAAGAACTTTAGCAAGGTTATCAAGGGACAAAGGTCGACCTGAGTGGGGTGCGGGGCGGAGTGCCAGTGCTTCACGATACAGCGAAAGGGCCTCATTCAATGCATCAATGTCCCCATTGCAGCTATGAAGAGATTGGAGATCATATGCAAGGTTGTTGAGCGATATGGATCGCTCTGGGTGGGATGAAGGGCGGAGTGCGAGTGCTTCACGATGCAGAGAAATAGCCTCGTTCAATGCATCAATGTCCCCATTGTGCTCATGAAGAGATCCGAGAGCAGTGGCAAGGCGGTTGAGGGAGTCAGGGCGATCTGGGTGGGGTGCAGGGTGGAGTGAGAGTGCTTCACAATGCAGTGAAATGGCCTCGTTCAATGCATCGATGTCTCCATTGTGCACATGAAGAGATTCAAGAGCACTAGCAAGGTTGTTCAGCAACCGGGAGCGATCTGGGTGGGATGCAGAGTGGAGTGCCATTGCTTCACGGTACAGTGAAATGGCCTCGTTCAATCCCTTAATGTCACCATTGAACCGAAAAAGCTCACGGAGAGCACCGCCAAGGTTATTGAGGGATGCGGAGCGATTCGGATGGGGGGGGAGGGCGGAGTGCAAGTGCGTCACGATACAACAGAATGGCCTCATTTAATGTCCCAGGTTCACCATGGTGAATATAAAAATACGCGAGACTAGTGGCGAGAGTGTCGAGATACCTGTCGCGATTTGGGTGGGGTGCTGGACTGAGTGTGAGCGCTGTGCAGGAACACGAAATGGCTTCCCTGAGGCTGTCGCAATTTCCATTCTGTCGGTAACATGACCAGAGAGTAGTGGCGACACTGTGAAGTGATTCTGCATGATCGGGGTGCGAATCTGGTCGCAGCTGTAAAGCATGTCGAAAGGCCACCACCGCTTCTTCATACATCTGAAGGCTACCCATCCTTTTACCTCGTGCATTGTAACACCATCCCAGTTCGGACCATGCATCCGCATCACCAGCGTCAATCCGTACAGCAACCTCCAGACAAGCCATCTGGAATCCCCAGTAATCTCCACCACTCTTGCCCAGCTGATAAGCCAGTATCCTTAGAGTTAATCCCATACCGTCCTCCTCTCCGACATCCTCTAACCGCAGCTCATCCTCATCAGGCATCAACGTCCTCCAAAACAGGATTGCCCACTGTTTTTGGGTGCTAGCTGGGATGGTTTGCAGAGTCGAACAATGGTTTGTCCGCGACCATTGGCCGTTCGAGCGTGGGGTTCCTTTCGACAAATGATACAGCCAGTGCTTGACTACATAACGCTGGATGGGGCGAAGCGGAAAATTGTGGTGTGGCGAAAGAGCCGGTAGGCTAGAGAGTTGGTTGAGGCAGGTCAGGCCAAATGCCGAGTGGGAATTATAGACAGAGATTGCGAAGGAAGTTTCCGTTGGAGTGGACTGGACATACTCGAGAAATGACAAGTGGAAGAGTGTCGATGCTGGATGGACCATCTTTTCTGAGCCCGGGGGCGGGGATCGAGTCTGGACAGCGGAGAGAGCGAGTTGCATCCGATTGATAAGGTGGGGAGGGATTCCTGCAAGCATTGAGAAGTCTAACAGGGAAAGGGATTCCTGGAGCGCAATGATCGCCCCGATATATTGTCGGAAAAGCGTTTGGGCATCCGAGGAAGGGAACAGGCGCCTGAGCGCATTGCGATACAACTCCCCAAGCCGATCAGCACCTCCAACTTGGCGCCGACTTCCAACGATTTCTGCAAGGATCTCGTGGGGCGGAGACTGGCTAAATGGATGCAAAAGCAATGCAATCACAGTCGACGCCCACACGGGTAAACCGCCTGAAAGCTCAGTGAGCTTCTCGACGTCCCCAGGGCTTGCCTTCCGCCCATCCACCCATGGAATGGTCCCTAGATATTTATTGAAATAGGTCTTGATAATCTCGTTCGAGATCGGTCCGAGGGAATACGTGTAGATGGACACTCTGTCGATACCGGACATACGGGCAGCACATGGATTTAAACGATCTGTTAGGATGAATTTGACGATAGAACTTTCCGAATTGAAAAGGGCGATGGCCTGGACGAATAACGCAGCATCTCGCCATTCATCCATGGCATCGATAATTATGATAAGAGGTTGGGGGTGGTTGAGTGATCGCAACGGTTCGAGGATGTACTTTTGGAGGTGGTTTTCCAGCGATGTGCCATGGCACTGATCCATAGCCTCCACGATCTTCGGTATTGCTTGCGCGTGGATACTCCCAATTTCGTGTGCTATCATCTTGACGATCGTCTCAGGCCCAGACGCGTCTGTCGGAAAGGTACCGAGCGAAACGAAGCCCGCCAACCGACCAGCTGACCGAAACTCGTCCGACAAGTGGCCAGCAAGTGTCGATTTCCCAATGCCTGCCGGTCCATGAACGCACAGGACAAGGTCGGTCGAGCTCAATTCCCACTCACACAACTCCTCAACCTCCGCCTGCCGACTGTTAGGCAAGTATTTGACCCGCATCCCGCTCATGTCAGGACGCTTTGGAAGCGTATCCAGCCGTCCTCGTTCTGACGTGGTACTCCGTCAGTTATTTCCATTCAAAGTTATAGTCATCAGCGTACCAATGTTATCGGTATTTCGATGTGTCCCAGCCTCGTTGACGACATTAACGTGCGTAGCGTTGGGGGCATTGAGGAAGTCCCTCATATGAAAATGGCGTGCGCCGCGGAAAATCGATTGACTTGTCAGGATTTGAGAGCGTTCATCGGTGGAACTGCTACCACGATCGTTGGAAGGTGAGAAAAGGCGAGATAGGAACTTAGGCCTCTTGAGATTGAAAGGCATGTGTGGGGACAGAGGGAGCCTGATGAGGGAAGGAAGCAAGAAGCGAGGCCGTTGCCATGAGGCGTCCGTAGGCAAGTGGCCGGATTTACTCAGGCTGTGATATGCAATAGACGCCCGAGCTGCTGTGGAAGGCTATGCACTCAGGCTGTACCGGATACAGGATCAAGTCTTAGCTTCGATGACATGACTGCGTTGCTATATGCCAGAAGCATATCACCGTTCAATGCGGAAGAGATTTGACCTTTGGACGTGAGCACATACGAGAACAGCTTGTTTATTTTCCCCAAGCGACATGACCCCAATGGCAACTGCAACACTATCCAGTTAGTCGCCAGTCTGCTCCTAGTCTTTGGGTGACGCTTCTCCTTCCCAACGCCTGAGGATAGGGCGTTCATTGCTGGCGCATTGAATATCCTCCCTTGACTCGATACAATTTGCCAAATCCAATATGATTACGATTTTCGTGAAGAGCGAATTCAAGTAGGAAGTGTCTACATCTAACATCTTGAGCTTACAAGTTGCACGGAGAAGATTCTGGACTCACCTATCAATACATTAAAGCCTTAGAAATACTAGTTTGGTAAACCTGGGGAGGGTGGGACGACGAGAGAGTGACATAAAGGTGCTGTTCGTAGTTCACCCAACCATCTGGGTCTGATTCCGATGATCTTTGAGTATGTTGCAGTTCGTTAGCTGTGAGCCATATTTTTGACCAACAAGGCTTTGCCAAGGCAGGATCCTCGCCGGTACTTGGGTTTGCGCTTCGAGGACGGCGTCTATGGACAGCCTGAAAACGCGACGAGGTGCGAATATGTCGACGGCAATATTAACATTTGTCGTTAGCAAAATGTGGCAAAGAGCGAAAAACAAAGGCAAGGTGGGGAAGGAGGATATGAAGGGAAGGAGACAAGATGGTAACGAGAACGAGAGAAGCAAAGGAAATCAAAGAAAGGAATCACACACCTTCGCGAGATATCCACAACGAGGGGGTTCTCGTCGCCCCAACTTCCTTCGCTCTGGGGATTCGGGATGACGGATGACTGTACTAAGGATGTCTCAGTGAGTCGCATCCAAACGATGATTGAATTCCATAACAGGTCTATAAGAATGGCTAGAACATGATGCATATTTCGTCCAACGTCAGCATCAACTCCAGGGGAAGAAGAGGTGAGAGAGCAGGAACTCACCGATCTTGCGCTAGGGTGATTTCTTCCAGTTCTCCTTCAACAATGCGAAGAACCGCTTCTACTGGTCACATTAGCACAGTAGTTAGGAACTCGAGCGATAGACACTTACCAAAAACATGCATCATCGAGGTCAACTTCGCAACTACGACGGTCGATCGGTTCTTGACAAATGTCCGGCAATGATTATCACGCTGAGGAAGACACTGCATCCAGTCGTAAATGATCACGAACCGCTGAAGCTACAACGTCACCACGTTTCTACCTGGTTCCTCCTCCGTGAAGGGAGACGGGCCACAAACACCCACATGGATGGAGTACCCTGTGACTCGAGCCAATCCACCTCTTTCTCCCTTGTCAATCCTCCCTCTCCTTTTTTCTCCTTCTTCCGTTTTATCTTTCCATGTACAACTGTAGTGCTGGGGTCCCCGCTAACTCCGTTCGAAGTCTAGCAGCCCATCCCAGATCCACCTCTCCGCCCCATTCCACCATCCTCACTCGCTCGAACCGCCTGAGCTAGCTTCGACCATTGGCACCGTCGCCGGGAGGAGGCCTCTTCGGGCTAACGGACACACCCGTGGTAGCATAGGTCAATCACGTAGCTATGGGGTGTTGGAAGCTTGGAACTGTTGACGATATCGAGAGGTGGGGGNAGCCGGTTTGTTGTTCCCGCTTCGCAATTCCTTGAAACCAGGAACATAACCAGTCACAGTAGGAAAGCCTTCAGACCAGAGGGAAAGAAGGAGGTGAGCCGGACGATACAAAGGTGTCAGAAATGCCGTGCTCGATCTCAACAAGAGCGAGTGGGCTTTCCGCGGTCTATGAGCTAGTGGGGAGAGTGGGACGGGGTTAAAGGTTGACCTGAATCTTCAAGAGGAGTCTGAGTAGCCATAAAATCGATCAGCGGGGTTCCACGACGGTTCAAACTGAATGTTTGATAGAAACAAAGAGGAAGGATGCTCACAGGAAGATGACACAATCGAATGGAGCCACGCGAAGGCCAACTGAATAACTCGGTTTACGACAGAGTGAAATATTGTCAGTCCTTCGTTTTATGGTCGACGTCCCTCGGCCAGTTGCCGGTCCTAAAGCTTGCTAAGGGCATAGTAATGGCGCAGAGGAGAGACGGAATAGGCAGGGAAATAGGATCTGATATTCAGTGTCAACAACATTCAGCCCTGCCGAATTCCGACTTCTATCCGTTGCCGACAGAACGCTTCGCGACCTTCTGTTCCAATGGAATTTGAAGGAGCATTTCTCCAGAGTAGGGGGGGAGTTCGGAGAGGATCAGCGTCGGAGCGGAGGGGACGGAAAGGCGCGTCGGACTCGATGTCTGGCTATTTGGCAGCACAGTTGATGACAAACAAAAGCACGGAATCTAAAATCAGGGATCCTTGCCTTGAAGTCATGTTAGTCCTCGGGTCGCTCTTCTAGGCAGCATCTACGATAGTCAGCGGATCTTCGATGAGATTTCCCCTCCTCTCTCGTATAATCATATTGTGAAACTTGTATCCGTCTCTCTTCCCAGTCAATGTTACCCACAATCATTTCAACTAGTAGGTCTAAGCCAATGCGAGTTGGCTGAGGCTCCGAGCACCCACTGTCGCGCATTCGGGACACTCGCATTTCGTTTTTCTTGGTGGCACCGATCTTGCACAGTTTTCGCTCTCGACCCCCCCCAGTCTCTACCTATGCGCGAAAATAGGTGAAATGGGATTGCTCGTCCCTGTGGAATGGCTCATTGATTTCATCCACCGGCTCTTTACGGTGAGAGATCATTTTCGCCGTTTTGAGGTTCATCGCTGGCCTTTTGCCTTTTCGTCCTCTCAGACCATATAACACGCTCAATGGTTCCCCTCATGCTCAACTCTCAATTTTCAATCATCCCTAACCTAACCCTCCAGTTCGTCGCCATCCGGGGCTTTGACACCCCACTACGTTCGCATTGATTGACCAACAATTGTTCTCCTGGTCAAACTCATCGCTTGTCGTGGCTCAGCAAGCAAACCTCAATGCCGCCCCCTCTCGACGTTCCGCTATGCTTATCCTCATCGCTCAGCTTTTGCCAACCGATCCCATCGACATCGTCAAGACAGAAAGTCTGGCGTCACCACCTCGCCTGCACCGCCGCTTCTTCTTTGCTCACTCGGCCACATCGCATGCAAGGTTTAGGAGGTTTTCGGCAATACAGATGTCGCTTTCGTGCTGCGAGCGTGGGGCTGAGGCCTTCAGGGTTCGTGTGCCATCGTCCTCATGGGTCGTCTCGCAACTACTCAACCCAATTTGACATAGGTATGTCCAGATCTACCAACCACTCATGGTGTAATATTCTCGCCGTTTGAAAGAGTGTTGCTGACCTTGCGCCTTGTTGTCCTCCAGACTGTATAATACCCTCAATATTTTCTGAATGCTCGACTCACAAAATTGCCGATGACTCCTAACCCAATTCTCCGACCCGTTGCAATCCAAGGCGGTGACCGCTGCTACGTTGGTGTTGATTAATCATACTCTTCGCTCGTGTGTGGCTAAGAAGCAAAGCCAAACACTGCTCTCGACTACCTGCTGTACTACACCTCCCCGTACGCATACCAGCCGATCCCATTCCCACCTCCAAGACATAAAACCTGGCGTCACCAATCTCAGTCCACCCTCTCTTGCACCTCTGCTCCTTCCTCGCTCATTCGGCCACATCACCCAAGCGAAAATCAATAACTTGCTGGCAATACCGATGTCGCCTTCGTGCTGCAGGTGCGGATGTTGGGGCCGTAAGCTCGGATGCCACTTCTCTAAACATTTTATGGCTTTCTACCAAGTTTTTCGTTGTGGTCTCACAATTTCCCAACGCCACTCGAACTGTCCGACGTGTGTGCTATAACGTACAAGAGATAGTGAGGATTGGGAGACGATCAGGGGATACCAAGACGGAGAGAGAAGTACCATTGGAGGATTGCACAAGGGTTCAAAGTATGTCTGGAAGACACGGGATAGATATATTATCCGCACGACTATGCAAATTCATAGGTACAATTCATAATTACATTCATACAGATTTTCAGAATGATTAGTCGAGACATTCACCACTCGTGCAAACACTTGGCTTTTGCCCGCTGCAAGGCGGCCAACTCAGCCTCTAATACCTCAATTTTGCCGCGATCTTGGTCATCTCCAGTAGCTTCAATTCGTTTTCGCAAGGCCTTCACAAGGTATTCAAGCGAATGCAGCCGATTAATGTTTCCAGGAGGCCACAAGACGAGGGCTTGATGAAGAAGTGAGGTTGCCTCGTTGAGGACATCCGCAACTCCGTTTCGCTCAAATTGGGATAGGAGGGCAGTCGCAAGTGTGTCAAGGGTTGCAGCACGGTATCTTGTGGGTGCAGGACGAAGTGCAAGTGCTTCTTGAGCTAGTGAAATGCACTCATCCAGAGACCTAATGTTTCTGTTGTACTGATAAAGAGAATGGAGAGCGTAGGCTAGGTTATTAAGGGACTGAGGGCGATCTGGGTGGGGTGCAGGGCGGAGTGCAAGCGCTTCACGATGCAGCGAAATGGCCTCGTTTAATGCATCAATGTCCCCATTGTGCTCATGATGAAATTGGAGAGCATTGGCAAGGTCGTTGAGCGACAAGCAGCGATCTGGATCGGGTGTAGGACGGAGTGCCAGTGCTTCACGATGCAGTGAAATGGCCTCGTTCAATCCTTCGATCTCGCCATTGCACTGATAAAGATCATTGAGAGCATCCCCAAGGTTGTTGAGTGACATGGGGCGATTTGGATGGGGTGGAGGACAGAGTGCAAGCGCTTCACGATAAAGTGAAATGGCTTCATTCAATGTTTTGGGGTCACCATTTTCAAAATAAAAATCAGTGAGAGCATTGGCGAGAGTGTCGAGATACCTCTCGCGAGATGGGTGGGGTGCCGGACTTCGTGTGAGCGCCGTGCGGGAACACGAAATGGCCTCTCTGAGGCCGTCGAGGTTTCCATTCTGTCGGTAACATGACCAGAGAGTGGTGGCGACGCTGTGAAGTGATTCTGCATGATCGGGGTGCGAGTCTGGTTGCAGCTGTAAAGCATGTCGAAACGCCACCACCGCTTCTTCATGCATCCGAAGGCTGCCCATCCTATCACCTCGTGCATCATAGCACCACCCCAGTTTGGACCATACCTCCGCATCCCCATCGTCAATCCGTACAGCAACCTCCAGACAAGCCATCTGAAATCCCCAGTGATCTCCGCCACTCTCGCCCAGCCAATCGGCCAACTTCGTCAGAGTTGATACCATATCGTCCCCCTCTCCGACATCCTCTTCCTGCAGCTCATCCTCTTCAGGCATCAAGGTCTTCCAAAACAATGTCGCCCACTGTTGTTGTGTAACAGCTGAGATGGTTTGCAGAGTCGAACAATGCTTTGTCTGTGACCATTGATCGTTCGAGCGTGGGGTTCCGTTCGACACATGGTATGGCCAGTACTTTGCTGCGTAATGCTGGATCGCACGAAGTGAAAAATTGCGGTGTAGCGAAGGGAATGGCAGGCTGGAGAGTTGTTCGAGACAGGTCAGGCCTAATGCTGAGTGGGAGTCAAATGCAGAGATTGCGAAGGATGTTTCTGTTGTTGTGGCCTGCACATACTCGAGGAATGACAAGTGGAAGCGCGTCGTTGCTGGATGGGTCATNCCTTTCTGAGCCTGGAGGCGGGGATCGAGTCTGGAGAGCGGAGAGAGAGAATTGAATGTGATTGATAAGGTGGGGAGGAATTCCGGCAAGCATCGAGAAGTCTAACAAGAAAAGGGATTCCTGGAGAACAATAATCGCCCCAATATATCGCCGGAAAAGCTTCTGGGCCTCTGAAGAGGGGAAAAGGCGCTTGAGCGCATTACAATACAGCTCCCCAAGCCCATCAGCACCACCAACTCGACGCCGACTACCGACAATGTCTG
This sequence comes from Candolleomyces eurysporus, assembly GCA_027579435.1. Taxonomy (NCBI): domain Eukaryota; kingdom Fungi; phylum Basidiomycota; class Agaricomycetes; order Agaricales; family Psathyrellaceae; genus Candolleomyces; species Candolleomyces eurysporus. The sequence continues at coordinate 12,308 of JANBPK010000953.1, forward strand.
CGAGGATTTCGTGGGGCGGGGACTCACTGAACGGATGCGAAAGCAACGCGATCACAGTCGAGGCCCACACAGGTAGACCTCCTGAAAGCTCGGTGAGCTTCTCAACATCCGCAGAGTTTGCCTTCCGCCCATCCACCCACGGAATGGTCCCCAGATATGTTTCGAAATAGGCCCTGATAACCTCGTTCGAAATCGGACCGAGGGCATACGTGTAAATCGAGACCTTGTCGATCCCGGGAAGATTGGAGGCACAGGGATTCAAACGATCCGTGATAATAAATTTCACAACCGAACTTTCCGAGTTGAGGAGAGCGAGCGCCTTGGTGAACCTTGGATGGTCTCGCCATTCGTCCATGGCATCAATGATTATGATAAGGGGTTGGGGGTGGTTGAGTGATCGCAACGGTTCGAGGATGTACTTTTGGAGGTGGTTTTCCAGCGATGTGCCATGGCACTGATCCATCGCCTCCACAACCTTCGGTATTGCTCGCGCGTGGATACTCCCGATTTCATGTGCTATCATCTTGACAATCGTCTCAGGCCCGGACGCATCTGTCGGAAAGCTGCCAAGGGGAATGAAGGCCGCCAAACGACCAGCTGACCGAAACTCGTCCGACAGGTGGCCAGCGAGTGTCGATTTCCCAATGCCTGCCGGCCCATGAACGCACAGGACAAGGTCGATCGAACTTGATTCCCGCTTGCACAATTCCTCAATCTCAGGCTGCCGACTGTTAGGTAGATATTCGACCCGCATCCCGCTCACGTCTGGACGCTTCGGGAGTGTGTCCAGCCGTCCTCGTTCTGGCGAAGCTCAGTGTCAGCGTTTGTCATTCATATTCCCAAATAATTTGAACACACCAATGTTGTTGGCCCGCTGCCGCATTTCATCTCGTAGATCACGCACGGTGTCTGTCTGAGGATTCTGTATGTTCCAATAAGTATTGTTGACGTGAGTCGCATTGTTGACATGGGTGGCGTTGGGTGCATCAACGTAGCGAAGATCGCCCTCCCAGGAAAAATTATGCGCTCCGTTAAAGAACGATCGACTTGGGGGTACATCCCGATCTAGCGGCTCGGACAGTGGTGGCGACCGAGGGACTGATCCCGCTGGAAAGGTCTGTGGAGGCGGCGCATCTGCCGGCAGATGTTGTGGATTGCATCGCCATCTTTCGATGTTCATTGGCTCTCTATCACCGGCCAACAGCTGGAGTTGAGGAGCAATCGCGTTGATCATCCTTGCTGGCGCTGCCGGTGGTAGTAGTGGTGGGTGCAAAAATGACGAGGACGACGAGCCTCCTATGGCAAGGCTAGGATATTCAGGGAAAGAGATGTTCCAACCCAATGGATATGACGGAGGAGAGGTTGGACCCGCCCCAAAATGGCCACGTAGAAAATTCGCCGAGCGGATTTCAGGGTATGGGTTGTACAGCAACGGTTGGACTGTTAGTCCGCTGGCACCTGCGTCGAGATGTGTTCCGTCTCCGATAGCCCACTGGGAAGAAGATGGTTGAGGTCGAGAGCTGTGCGTATTCCGGGAACTCGATGCGGCCCTTGATACCCTAATCCGACCATCCGGGACCGTCTCACCAACCCTGTGACTGCTGGATGATAGTGGGTACGGGTCATGGAAATGGGATTTGGAGCCGAAACAGTCGCGCTCAGAGTCCTTGGGCATTCCTAGGACGAGGGCTAGAAGGAAATTGTGAAGGACATGAGGAAGCCGTGTGTTACCCAAGAACAGCACTCACAAGCTGCCACAAATAAACCCTCTGCACTGCCCTCAGGCTATCGGCGCTGGTCCCAATTGCCCGCAATGATGGATACCGACGGCTTGTGAACTCCCCTCAAGCCCAAGGCTCAGGCTGGGACGTTGGCGAGCCCTACGTCGGTTACAGTCGTTAGGCTTGTTATTTGAGTTTCTTGCGGATCCTACATAAGATTAGTTTCTTTGGCGAGTAGCGCGGAAAACCCAAGGACAACAAACCTAAACCGGAAAATGGCTGGAGACAGTAAGCCTCGACGCTTAAAAGCTCGCTCGACCATGGCGCCCACTGTTCCTTGACACCACCGAAACTAATAGTCGGGACCTCGGAGGGACGAAGTGGGTGTTTTTGGTGACAAAATTCGCTCCGTCGTATCCAAAACTCTTGGCGACTTCTCTCCGTCAGAAAATATCGTTTCTCCACCTTCGAATTCGATCGAGCATTACAAAACTGGGAGAGGGAAGGAGAATCAGGATCGGATCGGAGGATTTGAGGCCGGCTATTTGGCAAGACTACCTGACAACAAACAAAGACTCGAACTTCGGGAGCTTTGCTTAGACACTCCGATCGAACTACGTATTACTTCTCCTCCCTCCTCTCTGAAAGCTGGAATGTTTGCCTTACCATCATTTCACGACGCAACTGCTGTGACCTCCAACCTCCCACCCACTAGCCGCGCGCTTGCCTCTTAGACGATAACTCCCGGGATTCTGGTTTATTGACCCAGATGGTTGATCCCGAAAATAAATTAGAGACGATGATTGGCGCATTAACGGAAGTAAGGTGCATACCGGTGCTTGAATGCCCGTGGTCAGCGCCTGTTCATCGTATGCTTCGTCCAGCCCCAACCAGACGCTCTTCAGACCCACACCGCAATGTAGGAGATTTCTTCTCCACCTGAGACACTGTCCTTCGAGAAGGCAGGTGTACGCGTTGTATGGCGGGCAGCTTCTGAAATCTTCGGTATATGTATAGCCGCTTCGAAAGGTGGTCCGAGGAGGATCAGGAGATTCGCTTTGTTGAGAATCCGAGAGCGTGGGTCAGCCAAGTAACAGAAATTCGACGGGGATGCATGGAGGACGGGGATGGGGGTGGCATTAGGTTTCCAGAATACGTGTAAATATGGCATTGTGTGTATCTTTTCCTTCTTCTCTCCTTATAAACTGACAGTGAACGTTCGTCGATAACGATAATTGGGACAGATATTGCAAATGCACCAGGATATAGAATTCCAATTATATCTCGATTTCACACCCCTGGACTCACCGCCGGCTGTAAACAGAACACACGAGCTGTGTTGGAGAGGAGGATCGGTGTGCGTTGGCTATTGCGTTGGAGAGGCTCGGGTCGGGAGTCAAGCCCTACGCTTCTGAATCCTAACCACTATACTCACTTCATGCATTATGATTCATGCGTCTGAACATGGAATGTAGCACTCAAATAAGTGGAAATTAGAACACATATTTCAGAACTGGTAGCGAGAGAAGTACGAGTTAAAGTGCATATATATGTCCCGACTCCGACTCCGATTCGGCATCCAAGGCTTCCGATTCCGCCTTCAACTCTTCAATTTCGCAGCGATCTCGATCGTCTCCAGTAACTTCAAATCGCTTTTCCAGAGGCTTCACAAGAGATTTAACAGAATATTTGCGAAATCTGTGACCTGGGGGATGGAGGACCAACAGCTCACGATGGAGCGATATCGCTTCATTGAGAACCTCCAAAGTTCCATTCCACTCAAACTGAGATAGAAGAGCTTTAGCGAGGTTATGAAGGGACATAGGCCGCTCCGGGTGGGGTGCAGGACAGAGTGCGAGCGCTTCACAGTGCAGTGAAACGGCCTCGTTCAATGCCTCAATATCCCCACTGTGGCTATGAAAAGATTGGAGTGCATTGGCGAGGTAGTTGAGGCACATGGAGCGATCTGGGTGAGGTGCAGAGCAAAGTGCGAGTGCTTCATGGTGCAGTGAAATGGCCTCGTTCAGTGCATCAATGTCCCCATTGTGCTCATGAAGAGATCCAAGAGTACTGGCAAGATGGCTGAGCGACCGGGAGCGGTGTGGATGGGGTGCAGGGCGGAGTGCCAGTGCTTCACAATGCAGTGAAATGGCCTCGTTCAATCCCTCAATGGCACCATTGCACTTGTAAAGATCATGGAGAGCATCGCCAAGGTTGTTGAGCGATATGGGGCGATCCGGATGGGGAGGGGGGCAGAGTTCAAGCGCTTCACGATACAGTGAAATGACCTCATTCAGCGTTTCAGGGTCGCCATTGTGAGTATAAAAATGACTGAGAGCATTGGCGAGAGCGTTGAGATACCTCTCGCGATCTGGGTGGGGTGCCGGACTGAGTGTGAGCGCTGTGTGAGAACACGAAATTGCTTCCTTGAGGCAGTCGTGGTTTCCATTCTGCCGGTAACATAACCAGAGAGTGGTGGCAAGATTGTCAAGTGATTCTGCGTGATCGTGGTGTGAGTCTGGTCGCAGCTGTAAAGCACGTCGAAACGCCACCACCGCTTCTTCGTACATCTGAAGGGTACCCATCGCATCACCTCGCGCCTTGTAGCACCATCCTAATTCGGACCATGCGTCCGCATCATCATCGTCAATCCGTACAGCAACTTCCAAACAAGCCATCTGAAACCCCCAGTGATCTCCGCCACTCTCGCCCAGCCAATATACCAACTTCCTCAGAGTTAATACCATGCTGTCCTCCTCTCCAAAATCCTCTAACCGCAGCTCATCCACTTCAGGCATCAAGCTCCTCCAAAACAATATCGCCCACTGTTGTCGTGTACCAGTTGAGACGGTTCGCAGAGTTGAACAATGGTTTGTCTGTGACCATTGATCGTTCGAGCGTGGGGTTCCGTTCGACACATGATACGGCCAGTACTTGACGACGTAATGCTGGGTGGCACGAAATGGGAATTTGCGGTGTGGCGAAGGAGCCGGCAGGCTGGAGAGTTGCTCGAGACAGGTCAAGCCTAATGTTGAATGGGAGTCATATGTAGAGATTGCGAAGCAATTTTCCGTCGTCGTGGCCTGGACATACTCAAGAAATGACAAATGGAAGAGCGTCGTTGCCGGATGGACCATCTTTTCTGAGCCCGGAGGCGGGGACCGAGTTTGGAGAGCGGAGAGAGAGAATTGAATGCGATCGATAAGATGGAAAGGGATTCCCGCAAGCATCGAGAAGTCTAGCAGGGAAAGGGATTCCTGGAGCGCAATGATCGCCCCGATGTATCGTCGGAAAAGCGTTTGGGCCTCCGAAGAGGGGAACAGGCGCTTGAGCGCATTACAATACAGCTCCCCAAGCCCGTCGGCACCACCAACTTGACGCCGACTTGCGACGATCTCTGCGAGTATTTCGTGAGGTGGAGACTCGCTGAATGGATGCGAAAGCAACGCGATCACAGTCGAGGCCCATACGGGTAGACCGCCTGAAAGCTCGGTGAGCTTCTCGACGTCCGCAGGGCTTGCCTTCCGCCCATCCACCCACAGAACGGTCCTCATATATTTTTCGAAATAGCTCTTGATAACCTCATTCGAAATCGGGCCGAGGGAATACGTGTAGATGGAGACTCTGTCGATACCGGGCATACGGGAAGCGCATGGATTCAAACGATCCGTTAGAATGAATTTGACCACAGAGCTCTCTGTGTTGAGGAGGGCGATTGCCTGCATGAATGTTGCATTATCTCTCCATTCGTCCATGGCGTCAATGATTATGATAAGGGGTTGGGGATGATTGAGCGATCGTAAGGGTTCGAGGATGTACTTTTCAAGATGGTTTTCCAGCGATCTCCCATGACACTGATCCATGGCCTCTATGATCTTCGGTATTGCTCGCGCGTGGATACTTCCAATCTCGTATGCTATCATCTTGACGATCGTCTCGGGCCCAAGCGCGTCTGTCGCAAAGGCGCCGAGGAAAACGGAGGCCGCCAACCGACCAGCTGCCCGAAAGACGTCCGAGAGGTGACCAGCGAGTGTCGATTTCCCGATGCCAGCCGGCCCATGAACGCATAGGACGAGGTGGGTCGACCTTGATTCCTGCCCGCACAATTCCTCAACATCCGGCTGCCGACTATTAGGTAGGTATTCGACCCGCTTCCCGCTCATGTCAGGATGCCTTGGAAGTGCATCTAGCCGTGCTCGCTCTGGTGTGGTTACCAGTCAGTAGTTTCTGCTTAGAGATGTAGTGATTGGCATACCGATGTTATCGGTATTCTGCTGCATTGCAGCCTCGTTGACGACATTAACGTGAGTAGCGTTGGGTGCATTCAGGACTCGGAAATCCCTCATATTGAAATGATGTGCGCCACGGAAGTTCGATTGACTTGACCGGAATTGGGAGCGCTCATCGGTTGAGTGGCTCCCGCGATCCTTGGAAGGGGAGAAAAGGCGAGACAGAAACTTAGGCCTCCTGAAATTGAGAGGCATTGTGATCAGGGCAGGAAGCAAGAAGTGAGCCCGTTGACATGACGTTCGTGGGCAAGCGGCAATATTAGGTCAGGGCTGTGATATGCAACAAACGCCCATACTGCTGTGGAAAGGCGATGCAGTCAGGTCGTGCAAACAATACAGGCTGAGGTCCTAGCTTCGGTGGTACTTGACTCGAACTGTCAGCCTATCAGACTTGACCGGTAACCCTTCGTAGACATGGCAACAGCGCGCTTGTTTTTCACGAGCGACATAACCGCAATCGCAACTGGAACACCATCTAACTAGTCAACAGTCTGTTCCAACGCACGAGGACAGGGCATTCATCGCTTGTGCGTGGAATGGCCTTCTTTGACCAGATACGAGTTGCCGAATCCAATATGATTGCGATTTGTGAAGAGTGAATTTGAGTAGGGACTGTCTACATCTTATAGCCTTGAGCTTTTAAGTTGCACGGAGCAAATTCTGGACTCACCTACCAAGACATGAAAACCTTGGAAAAGACATCTGAGATCTGAGACTGGCTCCGACGATCTTCAAGCATCTCGCAACTCGTTGGCTGTGAGCTATATTTTGACTAACCAGCATTTTGCCAAAGTAGGACCCCACCGGCACTCGAGTTTGCGCTTCGAAGACGGTGTCTACGGAGAGACGAAGTACAACTATGTGGACTGCAATGCTGAATCTTCCTAGTCAGTAAAGCGACCTCGGAAAGGTGGCAATGGGCGAGAAACAAAGGTGAGACAAGATACGAAGGGAAGCAGACAGAAAGAGAACGACAATCGAAAATGAAAAGGTAATCAATGAAAGCGGTGACACACCTTTGCGAGATATCACAATGGCTCGGAGGGGGTTCTTGTCGCCCCAGCCTTCCTTTGCACTGGACGGAGTGGGATCACAGATGACTGCACCAAGGATGTCTCAGCCAAGTATAATTTTTTCCTGTTCCCCTTCAGCGATGCGAAGGACCGCTTCTATAGGTCATTTTAGTACGATACTTGGGGACTCGGGTGATATACACGGAACTCGGGTGATATGCACGCACCAGCAAATGCATCAAGGTCAACATCGCAGTTACGACGGTCGATCTCTTCTTGACAAAAAGAAAGRAAAAAAGGGCCCGTTTATTACGGTTGTGCTAGCCGATTACAGTATGGATTAAACATTGCGCAAGTCAACCAATCGACACATTGCCGGACTATGTCACGGTCTGCGGAATCGCCTCCTTTCTTGCAGTGTCTGAGCGAGCAAACACTTCCACTCTGCCCGCCACCCTGCCATCTGTACCAGTCTCCGCTGTTGACCAAATTTTTGACATGGAGAGTTGAGATTTGGGAGGGCTAAAATAGGCCAAGGGTGTGGTATAGTGCAGAGGAGGGACGAAGTAGACAGGAAAATAGGATATGATATCCGGTGTCGACAGATTCAAACCCGCCGAATCCTGACTTCCATCCGTTGCTGACACAATGTGTTACGCCCTTCGGCCGGATGGAGTATGAAAGAGTGTGTGCCCAAGAGTTGGGGAAGGCGGGGAGGGGTCGGAATGGAAGGAGTGGACTCATCCGAGGGCCCGGAGGACGGCTATTTGGCAGTACTGCCCGACGAAAATAAACACAAGCAGGAGCAAGCACATGGGCGCTTGAGCTGAAGCCTTCCTCCACGCCTCCACATCCGAGCTGCGCCTCGCTCCTCTGTTCCTTTGTGTCTGACTCTGAAATTAGGGGCCCTTGCCTTGGCTTCCCGTTAAACCTCCGGGTCGCTCACCTCCGGGCAAAATGTTACATATACGATGGTGATCGGACTTCCGGTGAGATCTCTCCTCCCCTCTCGTATGACACCGTTAACCTTGGGTCCGTTTCTCTTCCCGGTCAATGTTGCCAAGGACACTCTCAACTGTTCCTGAGCCAACGCCTCCTAGCTGAGGCTCCGAAAGCCTCCTGTCACGCATTCAAGACACTCGCATCTCGCGAGTTTTGGCTGCGTCTCACATCGCCCTCGTTCTCAACCCTACACTCGGTGTCTACGCCTGCATAACTATACGTGGACTGGAGTCTCTCGTTCCAGTTGGATACTCTATCGATCACATGACGGCATATGTCCATCTGGTCACGGTAAGAGACTATTCCCGCCTTTCTAAAGTTCATTGCTGAACGTTGAACCTTTGCCTTTCTGTCCTTTCAGACCAGATTGCATGCTCAATAATTCTACTGATGCTCGGCTCCCAATCTCAATCACCTCTAACCCAGCTCTTCAGTTTGCCGCCATCTTAGGCTTTGATACCCCGTTGCACCAGCGTCGATGGATCAGCAATCGTTCTCCCTGGCCGAGCTTATCGCCTGTCGTGGCTCAACAAGCGAACACAAATGCCTCCCTATCGTCTGCAACTGCGCTGGGTACTTTTCAACAGTGAACTTCACGTGCCGATTGCAGCTTGGTAACTAATGGAGGCTCAAGGGAGGATTTGGAGGTGTCTCGAATGAGAGGTGTACATGTGTTCAAAGCGGTTCCATATGCGCCCTTCTGAATTTTGTCGTTGGCATTCGACTACCTAAAAACATAGATGCAATTACATAGGTACATGTACTACCACAGAACAGGGAGTCCAACAAACTATGATACTCATATCGCTCAATTCGTTCCTAGCTGCTCGCGCTCCTTCGACAAAAACTCCAATTCCGCCCCCAAACGCCCCATCTCGACGCGGTCCTGATCGTCTCCAGTGGCTGCACGTCGCTTTTCGAGAAGCTGCAGAAGACTTTCAACCTCGTCTGCGTGGTATTCATGTCCAGGAGGACAGAGGGCCAGCAATTCACGACGGAACGAGATAGCTTCATCGAGAACACCAACAACTCCGTCCCGCTCAAACTGAGATAGAAGAGCTGCGGACAGATTCATGAGCCCGACCAGATATATTGGGTGGGGTACAGGATAGCGTGCAAGCGTTTCACGATGCAGCGCAATGGCTTCGTTCAACGCTCCGATGTCACCATTCCCCTTATACAGAAATTGGAGGTAGGTAGCAAGATTATTGTGGGAGGAAAAGTGCTCTGGATGGGGTGGAGGGTGGAGTGCAAGTGCTGCACGGAGCATCGAAACGGCTTCGGTTATTGCATCAATGTCGCCGTTGTGCCTATGAATAAGTTGGAGAACCTTTGCAAGTTTGGTGAGCAAAGTAGAGCGATCTGGGTGGGGCACAGGGCAGAGTTTGAGTACTTCACGTTGCAGCGGAACGGCTTCATTCAAGGCATTGATGTCCTGATTGTGCCCATAAAGGTTAACCAGAGCTTTGACCAGTTCGTAGAGAGATGAACAGCGTCCCGGATGGGGTGAAGGGCAAAGTTCGAGTACTTCACGATACAGTGAAATTACTTCATTCAACGCATCGACATCCTTGTTGCAGTCATAAAGACTGGTGAGAGCCTGGGCAAGGCTGCCAAGTGATGAGGGGCGATCTGGGTGGGGTACAGGGCGGAGGGGAAGTGCTTCACGGTACAGCGAGATGGCCTCGTTCAGTGAATCCATGTCCCCATTGCAGCTGTAACGAGTCCAGAGAGCGAAGGCAAGGCCATGGAGCGAGGAGGAGCAATATGGGTGGGGTGAAGGGCGGAGTCCAAGTGCTTCACGATGTAATGAAATCGCCTCGTTCAATGCGTCAATGTCGCCATTCCGCCGATGAAGAAATTGTAGGGTACTTGCAAGGTTGTGGAGCAACACAGAACGATATGGGAGGTGTGCAGGGCAGAATGGGAGTGCTTCGCGATACAGCGAAATGGCCTCGTTTAATGCATTGATGTCACTATTGCATCCATAAAGGTCGACCAGAACATTGGCAAGGTTGTAGAGCGTTGAGTGGCGATCTGGGTGGGGCGGAGGGCGGAGGGCAAGGGCTTCGCGATGCAGTGAAATGACTTCGTTCAATGCATTGATATCCTGATTACGATCATAAAGAACGCTCAGAGCATTGGCGAAATTGTTGAGCGATGAGGAGCGTGATGGATTGGGTGGAGGGCAGAGTTCGAGTGCTTCACGATGCAGAGAAATAGTTTCGTTCAATGTGTTGATATCCCCATTGTGCCCATAAAGGTCAATAAGAGCGGTGGCCAGGTTATGAAGCGATTCGAGGCGACCTGGGTGGGGTCGAGGGCAAAGTGCAAGTGCTTCACGATGAATTGAAATGACCTTGTTCACTGAATCGATATCTCCAGTGCGCTGATAAAGAGATTGGAGGGCAAGACCAAGGCGGTTCAGTGAATAGGAGCGACGTGGATGGGGTGCAGGGCGGAGGTCAAGCGCTTCCTGGTGATGCTGAATTGCTTGATTAAGGAGGTCAATATCACCGTTTTGTTCGTGGTACGACCAAAGAGCACAAGCAAGTTGATTGAGATATGCCGCACGATCGGGGTGCGGGTTTTGTTGGAGACGTAAGGCACATTGAAATGCTTCGATGGTGTCCTTGTACATCTGGGGGCGACCCAGCCATTTACTTCCCGTACTGTAACGTTGTCCCAGGGCCGACCACACCTCAGCATTCCCATCATCGATCCGGATGGCAACCTCCAAGCAAGCGACTTGGAAACCCCACTTTTCCCCGCCACTTTCCGAGGCCAGACAATCAGCCAACTTCTTCAAAATTGATACCAGATTGTCCTCCGCACCGACATTCTCCGCCCTCAACTCATATTCCCTGCCTATCAAGCTCTTGAGAAACAAAGTTGCCCACCGTCGTTGGGCATCAATTTCGATGTTGTGCAGAATCGAACCGTGCTCTGTCCGTGGCCATTGATCTTTCGAGCGTGATGTCCCGTTGAAAACGTGGACTGGCCAGTACTTCACCGCATAAAGTTGGATGCTGCGGAGCGGGAAATTCTGGAGCGGGGACGAAGGCGGCAGGCTGGCAAGTTGCTTCAGACAAGCCAAGCCCAATGCTGAGTGGGATTTGAATCTGGAGATTGAGAACGAATCTTCTGTTGTCTTTGCCTGGACATATTCCAGAAATGATAGGTGGAAGAGTGTTGTTGCTGGATGCACCATCTTCTCTGAACCTGACGGAGGAAATCGCGTCTGGAGAGCGGAGAGAGCAGTTCGAATATTATTGATAAGGTGGGAGGGAATTCCTGCCAGCGCAGAGAACTCTAATAATGAAAGTGGTTCTCGAAGCACGATAATCGCCCCGATATACCGACGGAAATGCTGTTGCGCATCCGAAGAGGGGAACAGTCGCTTGAGGGCGTTGCGATACAGCTCCCTAAGCCCATCAGTGCCGCCAATCTGACGGCGACTTCCGACAATTTCTGCGACAATTTCATGTGGCGGGGACTCGCTGAACGGGTGCGAAAGCAGCGCAATCACAATGGCAGCCCAAATGGGTAGACCGCCTGAAAGCTCTGTTAGCTTCTCCGCATCTGCAGGACTGGCCTTCCGCCCANCCNCNNACGGTACCGTCATYAGATATTTGTCGAAATAATTCCTGATAACCTCCCTAGAAATCGGGCCGAGGGCATGCGTATGGACGGAGACTTTGTCGATACCGGGCAAGCGGGAAGCACGTGGATTCAAACGATTCGTTATGATGAATTTGACGACAGAACTCCTGGGATTGAAGGGAGCGAGGGCCTTGATAAATGTCGGATGGTCCCGCCATTCATCCATGGCATCAATGATAATGATAAGGGGTCGGGAGTGGTTGAGTGATTGCAATGGTTCAAGGATGTACTTCTGGAGGTGGTTTTCTATCGAGGTGCCATGGCATTGGTCCATCGCTTCCACGATTTTCGGTATCGCTCGCGGATGGATACTCCCGATTTCGTGCGCTATCATCTTGATGATCGTCTCCGGCCCCAATGTCTCTGTCGGTAAGGTGCCCATGGAAATGAAAGCGGCCAACCGTCCAGCGGCGCGAAACTCGTCTGAGAGGTGGCCTGCGAGCGTAGATTTCCCTATACCAGCTGGCCCATGAACGCATAGAACGAGATCGGTTGAACTAGATTCCCGTTCGCATAAYTTATCAACATCCGGCTTCCTACTGTTAGGTAGGTATTCGACCCGTTTCCCGCTCGTGTCTGGATGAGTTGGGAGTGAATCCAGCCGTGCTCGTTCTGAAATGGTATGAGGAGTTTGCATTGATATCTTTAGTGAGCCACGTACCAGCRATGTCTTGTATTTGCTTATTGGGAGCGGTAGTTCGAGGATCTGCACCATGACCGTTTGACTGATCGTTAGGCAGGAGGTTGACTGTAACGTGAGTTGCATTGGGTGCATCAAGGTAATGCAAGTCTCCCATTTGAAAGTGATGGGCGCCGTGGAAGAACGAGTGACTTGTGGACGGCGCTACCACAATGTTGCCTGGAGGTCTGGAGGGACTGGCCGCACTGTGTGGAGATATCGAGATATTGGTGCCACTCCCAGAAGGATGGGTTAACTGAGYGTTGGAAGTGGGGCCAGATGCATCGACTTGGCCGGCGGCTGCCATAGCGGGCAAGAGTTTAATTCGTTGGGTCTCTCGCGCCGAGGAAGAGATTGATGACTCACAAATGGAATCGCGAACGGCCAAAGTGGAGAAGCTATCCACCAGCGGGAGTGGATGGGAGCATGTCGAAGAAGGGTGAGATGGTGACGGCCTGGGCGCCGCATTCTCAACTTCAGCCAAGTTTTCGGGCTGTTCAGCAATTGAAGTTACACCGAAAGATGAGGAGAAGGTGGAGCCAAGCCATGACATCCAGGAGTTGGAAGGCATCTGGAGGGATGGGGGAAGCCCAGCGGGATGACAGTGAGGAGAGAATGGTGGGGGGAAACGGTAAGGGAAAGAATGGTGAAGGAAACGGTGACAGAAAGAATGGTGACAGAAAGAATGTTTATAGAAGGAATGGCGAGAGGAACCGCCTAAAATGCCACTTCCAAAATTTGGCAATTTTTATCCGACCGATTTGGGCGACTTTTATCCAAATATTCGCCAGTGGCCTGTTTTTGCGACTTCCTTAAGATTGGTCACATTATAAATGATATCTGTGGACCTGGCCTATCATGATCGTATGCTTCCTTGTCCTCGAAGAAGGTCACATATCGGAAGGATGAGACGRCCTGTCGAGGGAAGCGCATCAGGTCACTTCAATTCGAGAACTAGCTTCACCTTGGAGTAGCATCTTCCAGGTGAGGAAGTTGCCACCTTGTCATAATAGTGGCAACGTTCGTGAATTCGTCGCCAACAGGATAGGAATGACTCCTAAGGCTACAATCGGTCAAAGTCGTCGGAGAATGAAGCCAATACATTTATCATGCCAATGAGCGTCTGCTACTACAGCGTTACTTAGTACAACATTAGAAGTTCAGTTATCAAGCACAAGTCCAATCGAGTCGACACCCCAACGCAAGTATGAAACGAGAAAGAAAAGGACANGGAGAGAGAGAGAGATAGACGTGAAGAAATAGACGGGAGGTACAAAGTATGTACGGTATGAGAGGCCCCATGCCATCGTCCATGGGGACCGGTCAATAAGRAAAATCGTCAAAAACACAAGAGATCGGTATCGAGAGTCATGAAAGGTCATAACGGGCGTTGAACGCATCAAGCGCAGGCAGCTTCCAGCGGYATGGTAGGTATGCCCAACCRGAACCACTTACTCTCCAGCGAACAGACGGATGATCATATACCCTGTCGAGCCAACAAATCGAACGACTAAAAGARAGAGTGTTAGATGRTCAAGGAGAAGGGGAGGCAGAAAGCGGTTYTCAACGTACAGGCAAGACCAGCAACTGAGAAAAGAAGGAAGGACATGTACCCGGCGACAGCCTTGTCCGCATTYCCGCTTGAGTTCGTCGAAGTGATGGCAGCAGCCAACAAACCCTGTAACGCAACGATAAATCCTTCAGTATCACAGTTCAACAATTCCTAAAAGCAAAACAACTCACRTTGGTCAAAGTCCAAGCCAGCARCACGCTAAAGGCAGAGTCAATACCATCAGYAAAACTGACTTATAAGTACGAGAAGAAGAAAAACGCACTTSGTCCTAAAGTTCCTATAATAATCCTCTTGCTGGGTACCCGAATCCACCTTCGCTTCAACCTTGGGCGGCTTGGTATTTAGAACGTGGATAGCATCTTCGTATAACGAGTTGATATCCTTCTCGCTGTCCGGCACTTCAACCTCGACTTCGTTCTTCCCGCCGCTTGTTGCGACAGTACCCAGACTCGAGGCGGGTTTGTTGTCTCCCTTGGTACCCCACGACACGTCGTGCACGTTTGAAAACTAGAGTGGAGAGGAAAAGATAAAGAAGGGTGAACGTGCATCAGCTGGGAATGCTCAACGTAAAGGAAAGAAAAACCGTACAGCGTAGACGTTGAGAACAGCGATATACGAAGGTGCCATGAGCAGATATTGTATAAACGATGTGATCATATGCCAGGGCTCGAACTACCAGAACATCCCGTCAGTAACGATCAGACCCTAGGCCAACGGGAAACACGTACGAAAATCAATGAAGCCAAGATATACAACCCAAGCGTAGCCAGCAACGATAGCACGATATTCCGGAAGATACTGTTCGTAAAGATACTTCCAAGCGTGATCTTCTCTGCTGATGCGATGTTCTGGATACCCTTGACAGCCAAGAAGAACGCAGCGAACTAACGRGGGKRTCAATCAGTCGTCGCGAGGAAGAAGGAAGCTGGAAAGAAAACATACAGTCATATACACCGTGATGAGTGCAAACCCAATCATCGCAGTAGTGTAGAACCACTTCGCTCCTTGAGGTCGATTACCCAAAGACAGAATGAAACACATAAGGAGCAAGCCAACGTAGACGTAGTTGATGATGACGTTGAAGATATTTATACCCTTCAGCCCGAACGCTTCATCTTCCATAGCCGAGCAAAGAATAGCGAAGGCAATGTAATAGTTAGCCTRATAACGCGTGAGCGGATCCACCGAGAACGACAAACCCTGGAAAGCTCACCAAAGAGAACCAAGCGAAGATCAAGTTGAAGACCTGGTAGAACATCTCCACGTGGATCCAGAACTTGCGCATGAAGGAATGAGACGACCGGTATAGRTAGTGGAAGTGGACGACGGAGTGCACAGCTGCGAAGAACGAGCCGTTCAGCCATCGACGTCGYTGAGAGATCAGCTCAGGAACCTGGTCCGGCACATCCGTGACRGCGTACGCAGACTTGACGTAGTGCAGGGTCCATGAACCTCCACGTTTCGAGACGAGCTCCCAGCACAGGATCTAAAGCGCGGTAAGATTTCCGATGAGCGAAGAGGGCAACCTGRTATACTTACACGATCCTCAGCCAGATACATATTGGCTGTAAAGATGTCAGCGCCAGCGCCGTGCTGTCAAGCAGACCGATCAGCAAAGGACCTCGGAAGTRAAGGCAAGCAACTCACCATCGTCTCACCAAGGAAGTACTTCTGTAGRGGACCATCACCAGTCTTGGGATCATTTTGGAGAGCAATGTAGCGGTAGGCACTAAAAGCACCGGGAAGCACAGTAATGTATCCGAACACYGACTCCAAAGGCTTATCCAGGATGTTGGACATCTTGTACTCGAAATTCTGTGCAGCGACCAACGGGTTGATGAGGTTCTGCCCGTACTTGCCCTTGAGAGCGACGATCTCTCCGCAAGCTCCTCCAACGTTCGAGTTGATATCGAAGGCTTTCCACAAGTGGTAGATCGAGGTGGGTCCGGGCATGGTACCAACATCGAGCAGGATGCAGACATTGGGTTCGAGGATKGGGCCGAAYGCGTTGAAGAACCACCGATGGGAGTTGATCTTCTTCTGATTCTTCTCCTTCAAGCAGAAGATGATCTGGACCGGCACGAAACCYTTCTCGACRCCCTCAATCTTRAGCGAGGGATTCACGGAAACTKCAATGACGGTCAGCAAAGAAARCTTCKRRGRAAGATCRACGACGTACTCTGCGTTGTGTACTCGTAGATATGAGCCGTCACGTCCTTCGACCCAACCTTCGTCTTGGCAACGCCCTCCTGATATGCACCCATGGCAGCGATAACRCTGAGCGTACGCGAGTTGATCTTGGCTCGACCATCGCTAACAATGCACACCACCACCTTCTGCCAACCCTCTTTTCCCCAAGTCTTACTCCTATCGCGCTTGGTGAGATGTACGATGTTCTTCATCACACCGTGCATCGTTCGACAGAASAGTTCCTCGTCTTCATTRTACATCGTCATGACGATGAATAGCTCCGTCTTGCGTGGAGGGTCGTAGGTCACTTGGCGCAGGGTGAAGCCAGAGTCTTTGAAGTCGTTGGGATCGCAGGTCGCCGCAGAGTACCGCATGTGTGTGAATTCGCGGTCGTCGCGACGCGGGCACATGTCCAGCAGTTTCTGCGGGACTTTATTGTCGAGCACAAAGTTTCCGTGGAAGAGTCTGGCGTCGAGGAGGTCAGCAACGTTCACCGGGAGAGTGRGGAGCTCTGAGAATCAAAACAAAGAAGATCTATCCATTCTGNKAGACAGCACGGCACGAATTTGGCACATGCGTCGAGGAATAGCAAAGCAAGAATTTGCTCTGCCATGCCGTCGCCATTCTCCCCTACTCCAGGGTTACTGACAACGATCGAAAGCCCNGGAAGCCCGAACCACGCCCTAACAGCTCCAAGCTCCGCAGACCCCACGGGTTCAGGCGATGCACCTAGGGGTCCGGTCACAGCTTCGGAAAGTTGAGCCATGCCTCGACTGCGAAATCCCGCTGCGGATCCTTAAACTGAGAAGAACGGCACTTACTCTACTTTCTTCACGGTTTTGTATCGCCGTGGAACACGCTGCGGAATGCGTCCGTATCGAATATTGACATCGGATCCGTCTGGCGCAACGGACCCTGGTCGACTCCCATCGTCGAAACCCCCTGGCATCGGCCGTGCTATCAGAGTGGCGGATGAAGACGGGTCGCGTCTCAGCAGTGGTATATCGCCTGTATCCATGTCGTCTGGATTATCATCGTCGTGGCCATCGTAAGCTGACGTTGTTCTGTGGTATCCGGTAGGCTGTGGTGGGACACCAAATTGGACATGTCCGCCCAAGGGGGGTGGAGGGGGTGGTGTATGGGTGATAATGGGCGGCGAGCCTGGGTGCAATGGGGGTGGCGTTGGAACTACCATAGGTGAAAAACCTCCCTGATTCTGGTAGAAATTCGGTGGAGGTGGGGGTGGTGGAGATGGATGATACTGTTGGGGTGGTTGCGGGTTGAATGGGTCCGCGTACTGCGAGTCGTACGGGTTTGGCTGGGCATCGTAGGGGTCATACGGGTTCATCGTCGACGATGGCGGGTAGGCTGCGCCTCCATAGCCGTCCTGATAGTGCCGTCGCTGCCCCTCATCGGCCTAAAAGTTGGGTTCAACCACAAAATTTCGAGAGAAATAGCGACACGCGTACCTCTGGGTATCTCGACATGGCTGGTTGGTCTCAAGGCTGTCGATGGCCTGTTAATTGCCTTTTGAGCCCGTCGTCGTCGAGGCTGTTCGCTGCGGTGCCTGAGCTGTGCCTGCTCGCAGGCAACCGCTTAATTTGGTATGATATTACATAATCATATATTTGCGCCGTTCGAACGCCAGCCAGCGCCTTGTTCTCCATCATCTTGAATGTTCAGAGTGCGGCTTGACATTGTCTTGCTATGCTTCTGTTCCTATATCATTTCTCTGCCTCGAATAAGACGATCTCTACCACTCTCCAACATTTGCAATCTTGTTGGAGAACCTCATCTGGTTTAGATCTGGCTGTCGTCTTGCTTTTGCTCCTTCTAGCCTTGCTTATGAGACATAATGGAGGTCTTTTGCGCTGCACAAGACTTTGGCGCGTCTGTTTTTNGAATTGTGGCGCCCTCCTCTCTCGGCTCTGACCACACTTATTGTGTTGGGTACCGAGGATCCCGGAATTTCTGGGTAATCCAATTATAATTCTGTCGTCGGATACTCGATACGAGCGATGCACTAAGCTTTTCTTGCAACGGTTGTAGGTATCCGGTGGACCATTTTTTCGTGACCCGCGATAGCATAACAATATCGATGACACATCTAACTCTGATACCAATCTTAATTGGATTTTAACCAGAAAATCAAGTCTCAGGCCGTTCCTACATGCATACTTATTCCGAAACTCTCCTATATCTCCTTGGGCACGGATAACCTGTCGACGGATTGTGGAACGTCGGACCAAATGGACTTGACCTTTTGATGTTCCCATGCGTCAACGTTTCAACGGTGATGGTGTCAAACTGGGAAAGTTGGAGCAGTCGGCTTGGCTCAATCTCCCAACCTTAAGTATATCACATTCATTCGTCTCCGCTACGCACGTATAATGACCTCGCCTGTTCCGAGTAAAAGCCGATCTGAACGATGGAATGGTGCCGTACCCGTTATATAAAGACGCGGGTGTCTGCCCAATGCCCTTCCGCTCATTCCCAATTCTACCACGCCAGGCTGAGGTTGAAACCTCGTGTACTTGGTAGGTGAAGTCCTTTCTGGCTCTCCTTTCTAGAAGCCCAGTTACTGACAATCTCCTACACAGCATATTGCACCTTTTCATTGAGACAACTCGTTATGGCGCGAACGCAAGTGGATAGTGATCAAGTGAAGAGAGAGCCTATATGCATTATCGGAGCAGGACCAGCTGGCCTGATTACTGCCCATGTCCTGCTCAACGACGGCTTTCAGAATGTTCAGGTCCTGACCCAGGACTCGTCTGTCGGAGGTGTGTGGGCGAAAGGACGGATTTATCCAGGCATGCATATCAACAAGTGGGTCCTCATTACCGTTATCAAA
Source organism: Candolleomyces eurysporus (assembly GCA_027579435.1). NCBI lineage: Eukaryota > Fungi > Basidiomycota > Agaricomycetes > Agaricales > Psathyrellaceae > Candolleomyces > Candolleomyces eurysporus. The sequence goes on from JANBPK010000953.1 coordinate 31,292, forward strand.
AATATGCCAACTCATTTGAGAATGTACTCAGTGTGCATGGCCAGTTCAGGTTCTCGTCACTTGCGATGCCGCCTCCTTCCAACGCCGCAGCCACCGGGGGACGGCTCAGTGGGGGAGACCTTTCCCGGTACATGGAAGAATTCTACGAGAAATGTTTGCTACAGCAGGACCATAATGATAGCCCACGCCAAGATGTCGTTCGATTCAACACCGAGGTCGTACGAATTCGACGTAGTCCTCATGAGAAAGGGTGGTCTGTTCTCGTCAAGGACACCATCTCCAACGAAACTGAAACTCTACACTTTCCACGGATAGTACTCTGTACCGGGGTGGGTAATATTCATTACGAATCCTAGCACTTTCTTGCTAATTGTTCCCCCCAAAAATTTCACTGCCACCCGCTCTCTTTCGAACTTTGCTTGGCCTCTGCTCGGTGTCTGTTATGTTCGTTGACAATGACATCGGCTCCCTTTCAACGTCGATGTCGAAACTCACTCTGGGTTGTGACTACGATCTTTCTATCCAACCAGGGATGCAACGCCCCAAAGTTTCCAGAAGGCCTGGACCCAGACAGTGCTGCGACGGCTGGGTTTCATGGTCCCGTTGTGCACTCAAGCCAAGCCTGGACCAGCATGGACTCGATTATCGCCAGTGCTCGAACCTCCCCTGATGATTACGACCATTCGGCTTCGGAAGCATCCGGACAGAAAGCTGGTACACCGATATCGTCAACTACTCAGTCAAGCACTCTGAAGCGTGATGACTCGACCTCCAAAGATTCGAGCCCAAAGGCGAAGTCACCAAGAACCGTTGTGATTGTCGGTGGAGGGAAGTCGGCTCAAGAGTAAGATATTTCGTGTTTACTATAAAGCGGTGCCAACCCTGCGCTAAACGATCATCGGACGCTTACCTCGTTATCATCACAGTCTTTCGACCTATCTTGCGACTCAGAATGTCGATGTCACTGTCGTCTGCAACGAGTTGGATCTGTTCCTCGCGTCGCCGAAGCCATTGCCAGGTGCCATTCGCCAGAGTCGGTGAGTAAACCGAAATATGAGCTCCTGATCATGGGCTTAGTCTAATCCCCCTCTAGCTTCCTGAGCGTATTCTGGCCAACTATTGACCTAAAAACTCGACTGGAGTGAGTAACTCCGACCTTCGCGCACGGGTCTTATTCAATATTAACCCGTCTTCGGCTGGAAGAAAGTTTCTGCACCGTACTTGGCTTGGAAGCAGAATTATCAGATGGTTCTGGTCCAGTGTAGAAGAGCGATCTGTGAGTTCCACCATTGCCGCTTCAATCCCTGATAATTGTTCATGCATAATCCAATTCAGTTTAAGACATACTCTATCCCGGAAGGCTCACCTTTGCGAAACACAGCTTCATTATTCTGGGACACGCGAACAGGAGACGACGGTGTACGAAGAAACGACAGCTTCCCGGGCCTGGCTAGTGAAGGAAAAATTCGAATCATCTCGCCAGCGTACGTTACTGCGTTCGACGGGGACTCCGTAGCGCTGAGCACAGGGGAGAGGATTGAAGCCGCTTCAGTCATCGCAGCGACTGGGTTCACGTCTTCTTGGGACGATGTCTTCGAGGGTAAGTGGAATTCCGCTTTTTCTTAGCTCTAATCGGCAGACAATCAACTCTACGCAGAGAAGGATGCTTTGGACATCGGTTTAACCCAGGTTGTCAGTCCTGAATCCCTGGAACAATATACCTGGGACTACAGGTCACTATCTGACCCTCCGAAATCGGGTCCTTCGAAATCGAATTCGGGTGGGCGTCTGATAGCATCCGGACTTTACAAAGGCCTCGTCCCCGCAAAACGTATCACGATGAGAGATTTCGTTGTGAACGGAGCCATTGTGAGCATCGTTTACTTTTTTNCGTCTTACGAGCCCCTGACCCGCATTTTTAGTACAGCGTGAATTCGGGCTATGTTTTTGAAGTCTGCGCTCACTGGATCTCGGCATACCTCCTCGGCGAGGAAATGACGCTTCCTACCTCGTCAGAAGATGCTGTTGAACATACTATCCGGCAGCTCGCTTGGATGAAAAGACGATATCCGCGATCTTCGACCTGGAAGAATCCGAGCCACGCTAGTACCATTACTGGTTTTTCGTTAGTCATCTTATCACTCTATCCCCATGTTACGTATTGACGAGCCTTTCGCGGCGAAGGTGGCCTCAGGGAACAGACGATCTTCTGGAGGACATGCACCTTCCTAGCATGCGAAGTGGAGGCAATTGGCTCACATGGCTGTTCCAGCCCATCAGTAGCGACGAGCTACGAACGTTAGGTGAGGAGAGGCGAAGGAAGAGAGAGAGAGAAAGTTAAAACTGTATGACTTTTTATTCCCCTCTTTAAAGAGTGTAAAAGGAGGGCGGCGCTCATGATTACATCGTTATATGATTTCGCCTGGTGGAAACAGACTAGTCAACGAAAGCTCAGGGTTGTAGTGTACATCACTGCTGATTTCGTCTCCACATTTTCGTTCCTCACATCGGACGCCGAAAGTTTGTTCAACGTCTTCTGAGCCTGCCCTACAGACTTTAGTCAATCTACTTTGAGATTAGGGCTTCAGCGTTGGAGGCACAGCACGGCAAGTTACTTTACCTTTACCCACACCACGTCAACTTGGATGATGCAAATGCTACTGTGCGCAATCACTGTCATGATATGGTTGGAGCGGCTTTGCTTTGACGGCAATGATAACAGCCTGTGAGAATGCAAGTTAGGTACTTGAGACATTCTGGATGAACTGCGTCGTGATCAGGAATGGCGAATGGGAGTTTACTGCAATTGAGCCAGCATTTAGCCGCAAAGGAAGGCTGTACTGACCATCGGAATGGGATCGCATGCTAAATGGAGTTGGAGAACTGGAAATCAATACCGAATGAAGGTGCTCAAAGCACTGATAGTACGTCGGTCCAGGCGGTCTGACCTGCTACTATCTCTCTGGATTCTCGTAGCCGATAGTCCATCAAACGTCAGTCAGGGAATTGAATGAAGTCGTTGCATTGTCAGGTATGTGTTCAAACTCAAAGAACAACATGGGGGCAGGGGGGGAGAGAACCGGACGCCGAAGGGTGGGACGTCGACGGTGATGGGAGCAATGTCGATGCATGTAAGGCTCCAAACAAAGGCCACAGGCCGAGCGATGATTGGAGGGCCAGTCAAGACAGAGAGTATGCAGGTGCCTGGAGGAGTGTGAGATGAGAAGATGGTCGCGGTGTCGGACAAGGGACGGGAACTTTCCGCTGTCTGCTTTAGCGCTCATCGGCCGCTGTACCAGCTTAATGAGGCATATTTATGACGAAAGCCCCTACTTTAGGGTTTATTAGATTTCTACCTCTTACCACCACAACAGCACTCGAATTCAACGCGTCAAAGTCGCGTTCTCTCAAAGAAAAGGTACATTTGCAGCGCTCTTACAGCAGAAAAATGCTAACGCACACGAATATCGCTATCCAGGACTATCAGCAACACAGACTCACCGGCCACAACAGCACTCGCACATGAGCGCTTTGTACTAATGCCAGCAAGCAAGCTCTCCCCTGAGTTGCACAAGAGGATCATCCAATTCGTTGGGGACAGGCCTTCCAATTGTTTCCAGCTCTGTCTTGTCTCGAAAGCCTTTCAGAGAGATGCCGAACCCTTGCTATACCAGTACTTGCCACTCTTCACTCCCCAAGCCGCGCTTTCGGCATGCAAGACCATTGTCGACTCCGATCGACATGGTTCCCTGGTGCGCGTCTTCTACTTCTGTGTGGAATGGGGTAATCGTTCCCGCCCACCTCCACTTCCTCGAACGTTTTGGGTCCTCATACAAGGAGCATTGAAACGAATGCCCAATCTCGAAAAACTCTTCATTTACGACCCTGGTTTCATGAACACCTGGATATTCGATACCCCAGATTTCCCTTTCCAACTATCCGAGCTCAAAATTCGCTTTCCCTGGGACTCAAACCTCGCTCGATTCCTTCAATCCCAACCCAAACTTGTCTTCCTCACCCCGATGGCAAAAGTCCCCATAGACGACGACAATGAGGCGATTCACCTCCCAAACCTCCGAATTTTAGATGGCAGCATCTGCCTTGCACAGCACATCCATGCACCCTCGATAACGAATGCGCAGTTCAACCATCTCCCACAGGAACCGGAAAGGGTGCTTCCGATACTGCGAAGACTGCCTCCCACCCTCCGCGGTCTCAACCTCTCAGACCTTCCCGAAGACCTTTCCTCTCCAGCCCTAGAAATCATTTCGCGAATTTGCCCCAATTTACGTCACCTAGGGACGCTCTTCCTTCCGATAACCAATGTACGTGTTGCGGTCCTCCCCATCCCGAGCCTTCACCTTGCTTATTGAGTAAATCTTTATTTAGAGACAAGACTTTATCGACTGCCTAATGCGAATCCCGGCGTTGCGATCTATAGAATTGTCTGTGGGACACTGGAGCCCTTTCACACCAGGCATACCGGGCCTCCGAGCGCTCGCTGCGGAACTCAAAACCTATTGCCCCAAAATGAAACAAATCGTGTTCTGGTTGGGGAGTCATAGAGTGCGGTGGCTGTATGTAGATCCGTGGGGGTGGAAGCATGATTCCAGCAATACTGCGATTTCGCAACAGTCGATTCCGCAGTACTGGATCCAGATTAACCATATGGATTGAAGCCGGGCAAGTATTAGGTCGAGTGATGGGCTGGCTGGCTAGAAGGGATTTTGGATCCGCTGCCAGTGGACTTCTTTGTGTAGCCGAGATTGTGCTTGTGTCCCCTTTTCTTTCTCATTACTTAGATTTCGTGGCGTCGGGCTTGAAGAAGAAGGAAAAATGTAGTACCCTTGTATTTTTATTAATGTGCCCCTTCACCGATTACCCTTACCTGCGTGCTCAGCGTCTTAATTCAATCTCGATCAAGAGATCCATCCCCTACAGGGACGTTTTATCACTATTGCCGAGGGTGTTTATTCTCTCGTGAGGTGTAGGCTAATTGCCCAAATCCGAATGACCATTTAAACATATGTTAGCTAGAGTGGCCCTATCTCCCGCTCGTCTCGTGTCTGGCGTAAATATACATGCTATATGTTCGTCGGGATCTATGTAAATATGCATGTAATAGGTTAATAGTGGTAAAGCTCTAGGCCGTTCTATAAACGTGATGTTGTCATAAATGAATAAACCATCCCCCATCTGCTAGTTCCTCATTCCACTCGCCCGGGTCCGAGCTTCTACGGGCACGTATAGAGACCCCTGAACCGTTCATCCTCTATGTCACGCATTCACCTTCTCCTTACTCGAGCCGATGACCGGGGACAAGCGCGTCTCTATACCTTGCTTCTTCTCCAAGTGAAGAGACGAAGATAAGGCAGTGTCCTCCTTCGGCGTTTGACTATCAGCGCTTCCATTGCCGACAGCATCCGTCATAGTCACGCTTGCCTTGGACTCGGCCTCTGTAGGGGTGGGAGAGACGTCATGGTGTTGAGCTTTCGGCCTCTTCCACTCGAAGCCACCTTCATACCCAACCCACGTATACTGCCTGCAATGCGGTCCACGAGAGATGAGAACGAGTAATTGGAATCCCATCCAGCCAACATTGAGTGCGGCACATGCCCTCCAACCGTATTTGACGAATACGAGCGTGCCGACGGAGGTACCCATAACTTGTCCGATAAAGAACTGCGTACAAATGCCGTTTCAGATAATAGGGTCAGAACGTGGGCATTGTGGGCGTAGACTTACGGCAAGGATGAAAACAGCGTTCATGCGGGACCGGGCATGAGGTGATATCCTGCCGAGAGGGATAAACAGAAAGTGTCAACAAATTGTACCAAAATCTGAGTGATGCATGGATTCCCGGTTATCTTTTTGCCATATTTCAGGAGACACATGAAGCCAAAGGGTCTTTATCTCGGCACGCGTCCCCAATGGCGCTCCCCGGGGTAGATTCAAGGGTCGATTCAAGAGGGCAAGGGAGAAGAGGAAGACTTACGAAAACAGCGCTGTACTAAGCGACACGGCCAGACTCTGCCGTGCAAGATCATACCCGAACGCTGCGATAATCACAGCGGCAACGTTTATACCCCCAGCCCCCAATTGAATGCTGAGGAAGATCGTGCCGAGGATAATGCTGACGAGGGAGGCGTACCATGCTTCTAGGCGGTCCACAAGGTAGCCTAGTGCAGGTCCGAGTGCTACACCCGCCATACCGACCAGACCGAACAAACCGATTACGAGTCTGGAAGAAGAAGAAGAAGAAGAAGAAAAGGAAGGTCGGCATGCATTCACGTTTTATCGAGAGCATCAGGAATTTGACGTACGTAGAATAATTATATGGCTCTCCACCTAGGAGGAAAGTGAGTGTAACCCAAAAATTACTGAAACAGGCGCTAGAAGCGATGTTAATCAAGCATCCTTGGACGAGTACCGGCTCCGTCACGGTCAATTTGGCCATTGACCACATAATATCCCAATAATTCAGATGGTCGTTCTTGGATGGGTAGTCGGGCAACATTAAGTAGCTCCCAAGGAGCACGAAGGCTTGAACCCCAATAGCAAAGTAGTAGACCACTCGCCATGACGAGTATTCCGCGATGATTCCGGAGAGGAGTCGAGCGACGAGGATACCAAGAAGTAGGCCGGATAGAATGATGGAGAGAACAGTTCCGCGTCGGGCTGGGGGAGCGAGATCTGCAGCGAGTGGGAGGAGGATTTGGGGAACGACGGTGACGACTCCGACGATGAAGGTCAGGACTTCGAAGACGACGAGGTCAGAGGTGACGGCTAGACCGATGGTGAGCGTCGTGGCGAGAACCTGTAAGATGATGACGAGCTGTCGTCTTCGGACGAGGTCACCCAAGGGAGATATGAGCAGAAGACCTGCGGCATAACTACAAGGAGGTGAGGGCCGGAAAACATGACGTAGTTGCTTACTTACCCCGCTTGAACGAGAGTTGGAATCCTGTTACGGTCATGAGGACAGTAATAGACTCTGGGGGGGTCAGATGAACGTACCTTGAGACCGCATTGTAATCGACGTGGAAAGATTCCGATAATTGAACTGGAGGAGGAAGATCAGAATCAATACCGCGTATACGCCAAGCCAAAGTCAGAAGCTCACTTAGAATTGGCTGGCAGTAGTATAGATTGGCAGCCGCTGAGACAGATAAGCGTTAGACAGGCTTGTTAAAATTTTTGGTGAGGTAGGTTACTCACTAAACATGGTTGCGAATCCAAAAGCCAAATTTAACACCCATCCAAAGTGATGAGGGTAATTTGGATCATGCCGCAGGTATCGAGGCACTGGAAATAGCCACAGGTCTCTTGGCGTGTCGATCTGAGCCTGAGCAGCTTTCTCATCAAGCTGTACCCCGGTCTTCACAGACTGAGAGTCCTGCTTCGTTGATGGTTCGACATCCAGTGTTGGGCTTACCTCTGTATCTTGGACCCTCATGGTTGCCTGAGAGAGACAGAGACAGTACGCAATCTCGGAAGAGATAGAATTGGAGGATAGTCAAGAAAACGGGATTGTCGTTGCTTTATGTATATAGCCACCATCAGTTGAGTCACGAGAGAAGCAGCTTCGAATGTGTAAGCTGAAAGCAAGCTTTTTAATCAAAATTTTCTTGTCGCCGACAAGGAAGGACCTACTTTGGCCATGGAATTGGTATTCCGAGGGTTGTGTCGGCTAATGACCGGCTCCGTGCTAGAGGTCGCCATCTTGACTCGGAATACTCATGGATGGAGGTGCTCAAGCGAATAAGAAGGATTCGCTATAAGTCGAAGCACAGTTGGCAGCTAAACGCATGCGTGTGCATATATGCAATTACGAGAAAATTTCAACTTCTGGTTCCTCAGGCGGAAACTTGGCGGACAAGGGTGAACCAGAAGGAGAGAGACGGGGGCGTGACAAGACGCGACATCCAGTTTGGACAATGCCTTTCCTTTTTGGTAGATCGCCGACGGTCGAACCTCCTTTCGATGGTATAAAAAGCTCGGATTGATCCTCTTCCCCCCATTTGAGTCTTCTTTTTCTCTCCTTCCATTATCTTGCCTGCAAAAGCAACCTCTTGCCTCGTCTCGCCTCGCTTCCCTATTCCCTTGACTTCCCTCTCCGTTCCTCCCTCTGCGCCCTCGCGAAAGACTCAAACAGCATGCTAGGCTAGCCCAACCCGCCATCGCCGGGCGTCTGCGAATCGGAGGACGGGCCAGGTCACCTTCACGGTCCTTCAGAGCCCAAAATAGCTCTTCATCGTTCCTTATTTCATAGAGACGCCACTAAAAAGCGTGCGTCGAAACCTTTGGATAGTCGGAGCAGCATGCTATAAAGTCATGAAAGAGAACGAGATGTGAAGAACAAGGAGCGGAACACGGAGTGGCCAGGAAAACCCAACGGCATCCGACTCTAACACAAACAAACAACATATTGATGGCCACGACATTGAATTGATGGCGAAACGTTTCCCTCCTCCCTTATCATGGCTGAACCTACTAAACAAGAGACTGAACAGGCGTTCAAAGTCCTCAAGGCCCAGAAAGCCAACAAGGTGTGTCCTGGCCTCGATTCCATGGATCAAGGCTGACGATCAAACCAGGCTTGCTTCGACTGCAATGCCAAGAACCCGACCTGGTCCAGTGTCACATTCGGTGTCTACATCTGCTTAGAATGCTCCAGTGTGCATCGGAATATGGGCGTGCATATCAGCTTTGTTCGGTACATTTAATATCTATCTCGCTGTCCATGAGCTTACCCGGAGCACGCACAGATCTACCAACCTCGACAGTTGGCAGCTCGTCCAGTTGCGAAGGATGAAAGTCGGCGGCAACGCCTCTGCTACCGAGTTCTTCAACAAGCACGGTGGCTCTTCTCTTCTCCACGACTCCGATACCAAGAAAAAGTACTCTAGCCGTATCGGCGAGCTTTACAAAGAGGAGCTGGAACGACGTGTCAGGGAGGACGCAACCAGGTCTGTCCATGAGGTTTGATGGCTTGATCCACAGCTAATATCTTTCTAGGTTCCCGGCCGGAATCTTCGTAGAGGGCATGGAGGCACCTGCTGCCGCGGCCCCTAAAGAGGAGACGGAAGATGATTTCTTCGAATCATGGTCGAAGCCTGCAACACCCAAGGGCTCTGCCCCTGGCACTCCTCGTACATCAACCCCACCTGTGATCGGACGAGCGCCTTCTGCCCCTGCTGCCACCACATCGTCCACTCCCGCCGCCCCTGCACCCCGAACGATCTCATCCTCTTCCATTCGACCTGCTGCTCGCCCTGGCGCTGGCGCCTCGCGGCTGACCTCTGCATCTTCAACATCCTCGGGAACTGGGATCAAGAAATCCAAGCTAGGTCTCGGCGCTCAGAAGACCAAACCCGTCGACTTTGCTGAGGCCGAGCGCAAAGCTCTTGCTGAAGCTGAGCGTATCAAGCAGCTTGGGTATGATCGCGAGCGGGAGGAGGCAGAGGAAAAGGCTCGTCAGGCTGAAGCCGCGAAACTCTCCAAGAGCATGTCCAATCTGAATGTCTCCTCCGCGCCTGCGGCAAAGACGACAACGGCAAAGGCAGGACCTGATCCCACCAAATCGGCGGCCTTCCCCAGGTTGGGCTTCGGAGCGGTCCCTGGGGCTGGGGCTGCAGCCGCTGTGGCAGCGGCAGCGACCGTGTCGACATCAAGGTGCGCTTCACTGTTTTGATCTATGATACAGTGCTGACGATACGTTGGTTAGGGCATCGCCTGCTGTTGACAACGCACCTACTACCGCCCGGGAGAAGTTCGGTAATCAGAAAGCCATCTCCTCAGACATGTTCTTTGGGAGGAACGAATACGACGGTGAGGTGCAGAGGGAGGCCCAGACACGACTCCAGTCGTTCCAGGGAGCCACGTCTATATCGTCTAATCAATACTTTGGCCGCGATGAAGAAGAGGAAATGGAATACAGGTCGTCTGAGGGTTTGTTGGGCGATGGAAGTTTGTCTGGCTTAGAGTCGGCGGCCAAGGATGCTATCGCCCGGGTGCTCGCCAACCCTGACGTGCAAAACGTCGGAGAGAGCATCCGAACTGGTGCCCTCAAGGTGAGTTGGTATGGAAGTGGTTAGATTAATTTCAGACTCTGACATCCCGTTCCCGTTTCAGCTTTCCGATTATTTGGCGTCTATGTCAGAGAATCGTTAATTCCAATCGTCATCCGGACTCATGTATTGTACWTCCCCTGGCTTGGCCATTTGCGTTTTCTGCCGTTCCTATTGAGCTAGTCGTTTTTCCTATTCTATGCCTGMGTTCGGGTCCGGCTAAACCCATGGACCGGCACAATTGCCAGCGAGTGTTCAGTATATCAGSTGAGTTCTTTCTCCTTCCATTTCTTCTTTCCTCGTCCCTCGAATCGGGCACATCTCTTGCTTGTTTCCTCCATATCATCCCGCTMGTCAACTCCATCAAGGTTCATTATTGCGACGTTTGACGTCGGGTCTCGGATTGCCGGGCTCAAACTGCCATATATCGAAAGATGAGAGAAGAGTGGCAGGATCATAGTTCTCCTTGCAGTTAGGCAGGTCACTCAGTCGGTCGCAATTCGCAGTTTATTGGAGCCAACTTGTGCCACTGGCTGCGTGGCTGACGGATGGATGGATCCAGTAGTTGGTTGGTCAATAAACGGCATCGGGGCTTCGGAAGGTGTCCACTTGCAGCGGAACTGAGTTTGAGGGTYTCTCCTTCTTGTCGATTTGCGTCATTGTGTGCGTTCTCGTGCCAGCCTTGAGGCCATATCTTTTTTTTGCTATCTCTTGAGCGTTAGCCTATCGATAATCGCAAGGCTTGGCGATGGTGGTGCCACCAAGCCATATTATAGCTACCATTGCGGCTGGACAAAATAACACGGCACTGCAAGACTTAGCAGTGGCTAAGTAAACCTGCATGTGCCGTGTCAGGCACTTACTTTTGCTCCTCCCTCTGTTTCTCCTTTTTTCCTTTCTGATCGCAGTAGCAAGTACGTATATTGCTCCCTCGGGCTGGATGACTCTCGGGAGCTCCAACTCCGTAGCGCCCATGTCTATTTAGGGTTTGATGATACTGGAAGGAGGAAAGAGACAACAGGAGGCAGAAGAACAGGTTAAGTGAGGAGTACACGGAAAAGGTGAAATGTGGGTGTCGATGTCGTCAACTCAACATTGCCCACCCCACACGCGTCGGAAATGACACCGGGGACGGGGTATGTGAATGATTAATGATTGAAGAAGGAGCGAGCTGATCGTAAGTGAGGAGAGAAGGGAAAGGCGTCGACGGTAATAATTGAATTGAGCGCTCGCTTCGCCTATAACTAATCTATGAAACAGCGAAAAGGCCTTATTCGTCATTACGGGATCCCCTTCTCTGGCTATGCAAACATCCATCCTAAGGCATGTACGTTAGYTCGCCAGKGAACTAAGCTAAACAGTAAACTCCGGGAAAGAACGGATAGCTGACGAAGATTCGAGTAGGCGCTCTCACTATGCCGTGCACCTCGGTCACACATGGACGAAAGAGAATAGGGAGAGGCTGACTGACCCTCGCGGGATGATAGGGCGCGACGAGGAAGGCAGGTCTAGGCGAAAGCYAGGCACTGRGGTATAGCACCTGTCCGCGAGYTAGATCCGCCAGCATGTTCCGATGACGAGTCATGAGGTTCYTCCCTGGAGTGCAAGTGTGAATGAATCGATTAAATTATACCGGGCAAGAATTCGATGACGACGATGAKCGAGGTACAAAGTTCAATGAATACATCGAATACGAGGTAGTAYGCGGGTAGGACGCGGAGCTGAAGAGGTAATTAAGAGGACAGGAGCTTCTCGACGATTTGGTCGTCCGTTATTGTYCCAACGTTCTTTCCTCTGTAGTTCAGCCGTCTGAGGACATCAATCTGTGGCAGAACGGAAAGCAATGTARATAGTTAGTAMAGCGAAAAACAAAACAACGTGTAGGTAGGCTACACGTCATAGATGAATCGATCACATACCACAGTATCCCTTGAGAAACCCATATTCTCGAATCGGTCKACGTGAGCTTTCTCCAATCCAGCAATCGCCACTGCGTCTTGCTCTCCAGCCGATTTAACCTGATCTTGKGGTCCATCAGCGTATATCCTAGTCCAATACCKCGCTGTTTCCTCGAAGCTAGGCCTGCTTGTCATATAATGTTTGGCGACTTCGGCATCTTGGGGATCGTTGGGCTCTGGAGAGCACAGCAAGCTCTGGAGTGAGATGAGTGTGGATTTGAGTGTGAGAACCGGAGACCAAGCGTCTTTCAGGATATCCAAGCAGATGGCTCCTGATGCAGAAGAGACGTTAGGGTGGTAGACCTTRGTTATGAATTTCATCTTGACGGGTTGGAATGGGTAGGAGTCAGGGATTACGATGTCCTGATAGATTATAGATGTATTAGATGGATTGAGATATAGCTGATATAGGATACGTACGACTTCGAATTGACCGCCCTCGTACGGGGTGCCCTCAGGGCCTGGAAATGAGCCCTTGAGGTGGAAGGGTGACTCGTTGATCATTTCAATCCTGATATTCGACGTCTTGTCATTCTTACAGTCTCCACCCCGCCATCTATGAGTTAATGGCCCGAATTCAAGGATACTGTAGCTCACCAGCGATCTCTTTATTGACTCGTCGAAGTCTGGCGTCCATGGTGGTGGTGTGAGAGGACAATAACGTTAATGAACGCGGCAGTGGCACAGGCCAGGATACCATCAAACAGATTATCTAATCTCTGATCACTCATACTCTCCTCCGTCCTTTGGGTCGGGATTGCCAGAAACTGTGAAGCCTCGGTGGAGATGATTAAGGACACGAGGGATAGTCCAATCGGATCAGACTAGTGCATTACGCCACGTTTCTACTAAACATTGCCAGAACTCTGTACTAAGCTTTTAGTTTCGGCTATGATAACCTGCAGGTTCACCACGACCGCGGCGGTCCCGGGAAGGCAATGGTCGCGTTGATACATATAGTTACGAGAGTTTACTATCGACAGCAACCCAGCGGGAAGCATTCCCGGCCGACCATCGGCCTTCCGCTTATAAGAGAAACATTGATGAAGAGGGATGATGCACTACTTCGTTGCATGGCGCGTTGCACTCCGGACAAGATAGCGCTTCATTAACGCTATTTTGGCTATGAACAGAGCCTGCTGCGTCGATGCTTAAATCAAGCAAAGAGCGTGCGGCGACGGCGTTGAAGCATAGCCAATAGCGAATGAAGAGGAATCAAGTATCTCAGAGACAAGCTTCGAATGCGTTGAAGATATCGTATAAAAGTAAGTGGGTTAGGAGGAGCTGAGGAGAGAAGGAGACAATGGCTCTGCTGTAACTTGGACTCTAAACGACCGAGTATTTATACATTTTCCCCCCCTTCCGTTTTTTCTTTGTCTGTCGTCATCGCATCGATTTTAAGTGTCAGATCATCCTCAATCTCCATATCGTCTCGGCCTCGGTCCTCATTCTCCTCTGCCTTTCTGCCTCCGATCACTTGGCCTTCGAGAAAATCAGAGGTCACGCTTCCCTGCCATCCCGATCCCGATGTGCCTGTGGACTGACGGTATAATCAGACGCCCTCCATCTGCTCCTCCTCCCTCGCGTATTGATAAATTACATTCACTGAGCCTAGTTGAAGGCGGCCGGAACTTGCCACCCCTCTGTTGAGAGACTGAAAGATTCAATTCCCTTCCCTAGGCCCAAGGTAAGGCTTAGGACATATTTTCTCTCTCGAGGTCTGACAATGTTCACGACTGGAGTTGCCGGCGAAACTAACACAGTTCATTGGCTCTCCGTACGTGTCACTTCAATCACCGTGCCCACATAATATAGGGCAGGTACGTAAAGAGAGTCTTCAACGGCCAGATACTAGGTACATCTAAAGAATCGCCGCCCCCAGCCGCCCCAGGTTCTCTTTTCCTATGTCTATGGGCCGAACCGGCTCAATCGTAAGTAACCGCAGCTGACTTTTTGGGTGGAAGGAGCCAGTATAAACGTCCCGAAGCTTGAAGCGTGCGTGCCACTTCTGACCATCGTGGCCGTCCCATCTGCCATAAGCTTAATCCTTAAGGTCTCTCCGCGAAACATACCTCCATAAGTACAATCGAGGACTGATCTCTGGTTACCCTTTGTCCTGATTGATGAAGTAGCGGAGGGAGGCAGAACCGGCTAGCTGTACTGCCTCGTGGTAGGCGACAGTGCAGCTCAGCTACATATATATTTGAACAAGGTACCGTGTCGGAATTCCTGGATTCCGGACGCCCAATTTCGTCCGAAATAATGGGACCTCCGGGCAGGTGGCTCAATTCGATTCGGAACTACGTCTGGAGGTAGATAATATGCGTTCAGATTTATCAGGTGATATATCGGCGGAAATGCTTTCCCCTTTCCTTCACTCTCGCTAAAAAAAAAAACAACACAAGTGCACCTCATTCAATAGAGGAGYCATTCAACCCCACGAAATGTAGAAATTTTTGGAAATCTCGAATCACTCTTCGCCCCAGTCATAGAATGTCTAAGTCCAAGCTTTGCCATCTGACACGGGGTCTATATACACACCACACTTATGGACAGACTTCGATGCGTCGGAAGGTGCCCAGACCCAGACCCTTACTGAAAACAGTAGCCCTGCTGAAGCTTCGCGGGAGCGTGGCTCCGAGCCCCAAGGCCCCGTGTTAACGGTAACGAAACTCTATTGAAACGCAGCACACTTCCCTTACGTTCGTCTTCGTCCATATCCCGCCACTCAGATGCATGGTTGTGAGGCTCACCTGTCCCTGGTGCTCATGTAATGTAAGTAATACTTCCTAGTAACCTTCATGGTGTGAAGCGGTGACTATCTGCCGTAGGAAAATCTTGTGTCTACGGTAAAATTAGACCGTGCTAAGTACTACTGCAGGCGGGAGATGACGGGCTTTCCAAGATGATTATCGCTGTAGGAGACCCCGGGAGAAGGCTAGTTATACTCACATAAGGAATAGGACTTGTCACAAGGGTGATTTAGATCTAGGGCGCCTCCCGTTAGCCCTAAGCGAAAYACCGAAGGTACAACTCGTTTTCACTGGAGAATTCACGGTGTATCTGTCGATTCATTTGACTTAATGAGAGTGCCGTTGGACGTACACCCGGGTTTGRAGGCATCATGTGGTCTCTTGGGTTWTGTGCACYGCCAGTGGCTCGGCGTCAAATTTATCGATTAGAGACARGAAGATGGAYRGTGGCTGGAGGCGGACAGTCTAAAGGTCAGGGACCTTCACAGTCCGTATGATTTGTTCGTCGGTCGCATTCACYCCTTGGTTTGATTGAGAWGGATTTTCTCATGACCTCTCGCGTGTAGAAAATAAGTAATATATATCTAGATCTGACAGTTTGATCCATATACCGTATTGTTGGCTTCAAAACGTCCGTGC